>NW_019384269.1:1317396-1329014 GCF_000648655.2 Copidosoma floridanum | reverse complement strand
GATAATTTACTTAAAATTTATCCGCCCTTTTAATAGAGAATTTTACATAAATGACAATTTGAATTTTCCCTCCTTAATATCTCTGCTTAAACACGTTAGGTTAGACTAATACGAATTTTTATCACAACCACGGAAAGTTAGTGTTACGTAACTACCTATCCTACCAAGTCACGTAAGGTTAGGTCGTTCTCAGAGCCCTTGGGTGTCTTGAGCACTGCTCAAGTCGTCAACCTAGAAGCTTCGCCTAAGAACGTGGTCACTAACCCCAGTGCCTCGACTACTTGGGGATGACTCGTCTCCACGCTTAAAGCGGTCGAGCACCGAAAGTCCAAGTAGATACCGGTTAGTGAAAGTGTTACCTGTGGATGGTGTTCAAACTTACTTTTCAGCTATCAACCTTCGTACTTCGTCTCTTTCTCTGCCTTTGTGCTCGTCGTGGTATTGTACCGGTGCACGGGAAAGTTCCAGGTCTGGGTGAACAACGGATTTACCGCGTCCCAGGCTCGCTGGAAAAGGAACTCCTTTTAGCATTGCGCACTGGTGCCTTTTATGCTAACGTTATTTCCTTTTAAGTAGCAGGTTTTCCCGCGCTCTAGCGTTTTCTTAACGTACTAGATGCACATTCCCCGTGCGCAGCGTTCAAATTTGAATTTTCGTGTTTCAAATAGAGATTAAATATATGTATAAAAAAAATGTGTACTGTGGAATTGTCTATGAAACGGATTTTTTATTACAAGAAAATATAATAAATAGAAGAATATAAATATAAATGTAAAGCGTGTATTATAAATTCTAGGTGATAGAAGTGCCCCCTTGCAGTGTATTACTAAAGTTAAATTATTTTAATAAATCATTATGGGTGACAAAGTAGAGTGTTTATTGTTGTTAAATTAAAAAACAGTCGTGAGCATAGAATTTTGAGGCGCGGAATAATCAATGAAGTGGGAGTATTTAATAATATGTATGATTAGCATTTAATTAGTGCTTGTGAATGTGACCACGAATTAGACTTATATGCGTCGCCTGCATAAATTATACAATCTTATTTCCAAATCTTTCTTGATCTTTCTAACCCTGTTCTTTATATATTCACTGTTAATTGTGAAACCCATGTTAGCCTAAAATCATTTCCCATTTCACTGCGCCATTATTTACCTCTATGCATTTGCCCTGGTTGGACCTACATAGGTAAGTAAGTAACAAATGTAAGCCTAAACATGAAGCCCTCTAAAGCTGTCTCATCAGGATAATGCTCCGAATGTATATAAGTATATTATATATACAGTCTCTGGCCTGGTACAAACTTTTTATTCAGATTACTCTGAATAAAAGATTTTTTGCGTACCCAGGTACGCGGGGTAGTATAACATTCGGAGCCAGTCCAAAATGATGACTGATATGTGATATACCGATTTGATTAGGGAACTATTTAAGCCGAGCTGGCGTCCATACGTACTGACGCCAGAGACTGCCCAGATCTGGCTCGAATATAAATGTCAGTACAGTAGTTAGCAGAAAATATACAATTTGTATCGACGAAGTCATGAATAAAAAAAAAAGTCTTTTTAAAATATGAAAATTCTGATGACACGAAAGAATCTATTACAAATACTTTATTATAAGTTTAATT
Organism: Copidosoma floridanum; assembly: GCF_000648655.2. The sequence continues at coordinate 1,327,384 of NW_019384269.1, read as the reverse complement.
TTTATTTAAAAAAACTTTATTACATTCATTATTATGGCTCTGATAATTGACGATTATTTATCATTTTTAATTCCTGAAGCAAGATTTATTTTTTCCCCTTAACATTTATTCGCTCTCAATAACCGTCCTCCTTTCCGGTCATGAGAATGATCATAATCTTTATCTTGATTAAAACTAATTGCAGTCTTCAATTAAACCTGTAGCAAAAGTTTTTCGTTTTTTATGTCTTTACAAATTACAACTTCTTCGAAGTTTTTTCCCTTTAGAAACAGTGCACAAAATCGTTCCTTTTTGTGTTCTACTTTATTACAATCACTTTTACTTACTTCGCTTATTCTTCTTCCTTCGGAATATAGTATAAGGAATTTTTGGTTTTTAAAGCGTTTTTCATGCTCTTCAGACATTTTGAACTTAGTAAAAGAACTTAACTCTCTAGGTTCAAAATTGACAAAAAAAATCGTCTGCTAATTTATCCCTTACGGCCCATGTACGGGCAGTGTCTAGTAGTCTGATCATGGTGTAATAAATACATCATGTGAGCTCTTCAGCCACCGAACCGATTAGCCAATCAGGAGGCTTGGAAAAAGCGACTTTTTATAGTGGATTTTCCACCAATCAGTGCAGAGAGCATGTTGTTCAACTACTTACACTATTACTAAAAATAAATACAACTTACTTCGAAAAACAGTCTTAAATTCAAACCCTCGAACGTACGCTAATGTAAATTAAATGCAAAACATGAACAAAAAAACTGATTTCTGATGTTACAAATTCTCATAAAAAAAAAAAAAATGTAAAATATGTTTATACAAATACTTAATATACTGTGTTAATTTTATACTTTACAAATAATCAGATGATTACATAAAATTATATTTATATATAAAACAGTGAACATAATAAATTTTAATCATACTGCATATCGAGAAATTTTTTTGCTCTATATATATACTCTTGTTTACGTAGCGGTAGTTGATCAGCACGCTCTCTGTACTTATTGTTGGAAAAAACAAAACGGAAGGTCGCTTGTTACACGACCATGAGCTTGATGTCCGTCTGTCAAACAACGTGGAAAGTACAGTCACCTGACCACACCTACGATAAGGGCCATAAATGCTAGCGGTACATGGCTCGGGTAGAACCGTCTGGTGGCAGGATTTTTTTTATATTCAAGAAGGTTCTGTTACACACTGGGCTTACAAAAACAATTTTTTTTTTTAACTTGAAAATATTTCTGTATGGCTACATCAGTTCTTTACTACGGGTAACAATATAGTAAATAAACAATATTTATACTTTTATTAAAACAAACAATAATGTAAAAATTTGTATCTCTTGGTACCAAATCGTGTTACCCTCATTAGCTATTTCGTTTACGCAGCATCTTTATTCATTTACGTGTGGACAATGCATGCACTCAATGCTCTTCCGGAATCAAAAAATATATGTTTCTACACGAACATCCTTTGACACGATAAGGTATTTTCACTTCTGACGTCATCATGCAAAATGGCGAACGCTGGGGGACAAAGTTTAAACACGCACAATAGGTTTAATCACGACTATAACATTTCTTGAAATATTCCAGTTCCTCGACATAATAACAAAAACTTCTCCTTTTTACGAGCTATCAAATAGGTATCAGAAATACAACATTTTTTCTTTATCAATAAGTAAAATCGGGAAATAAAGTTGTCGCGGACAAAAAGTGAAGCAGGAACACATTTTTTTAAAACCCTTTACAAGAATCTAATCAGACCTGTTGTGCAATATAGCAACAATCGACATTTAATTATTAATTAAAAATTTTTACTGTATGACATTACATCACGTTAATAGCCTAAAACTCAGTTCAACTAAAAAGTGTAGATTGTTCATTTAGAGAGCATATTACTCCTATACCTATATATTCAGTCTCAGTAAGCAGCCGATGCGATTGACGTAGTGCTCCAAACTGCAGTGAATAATAAGGCGACAAAATTCAAAACCTTACATTAATGACACAAGCACCTATCACCAGGTAAGCCAGGGCGCTCAATGGCCGCTTCATTATTTAATGAAAAATTACCTGATAATCCAAGCGCCTATCGGCAGGTGCCCCACGGCGATAGTGGACCTTTTTCGAATTTTTTTTTCAAAATCTAATATCTCATGAACGAAATAAGATATTGACACGATTCAAAATGCAAATTGAAGCTTTTGGGCATAGGAATAAAGGAAAAATATTAAGAAGTTAAGAGAATTACATGTTACAGTGTACCGTCTATTTAAAGTTGGTGCTCTGATGGAAAAGTCCTAAAATTATGATACTAAATAGCTTGTAAGAATAAAAGACGATACATACAAACATACAAAGCATATATTTTTTTGTATTTTTTGCTGCCCTATCTTAATTTCACCCTTAAGCGTTATATAAATCAAACGTAACCTCAAAATTTTAATTTTACTTCAAAAAATCGATTTCTCAGTATTAAAACTTGTGTTTATTGTGTTCATACTAATAGTATATTAAAAAAAGTACTGTTCAAGATTTTCAATATAGTAATCTAGTGCATACATTAGAAATGACTTCAAATTACGCTGTCTTGGAAAAATGAGACCTCGACAGAACCTCAAAATTCTAATTTTACTTCGAAATATCGATTTTTTAGTATTAAAACTTGTGTTCATCATTAGTATCATAGAAAAAAGTACTGTTCAAGACTCTTACTGTAGTAATCTAGTGCATACATTAGAAATGACTTCAAATTACGCTGTCTTGGAAAAATGGGACATCGACATAACCTTAAAATTTTAATTTTACTTCGAAATATCGATTTTTTAGTATTAAAACTTGTGTTCATCATTAGTATCATAGAACAAAGTACTGTTCAAGACTCTTACTGTAGTAATCTAGTGCATTCATTGAAACTGACTTCAAATTACGCTGTCTTAGAAAAATAAGACATCGACATAACCTAAAAAAAAAATTATCTTTTCAAGATTACATTTGGGTATCACGTTTCTTGAACATCCTCATTTAAAGTTTGTAGCAATCATTGTACAGTATTCTATGCATTGTATTTGTAAATAGCAATTTTGTTACATCGAAGTGACACTATAGGTAAAAATCAAAAATAAAAGTCGATTATCTCTTTTTTTTATTTTTTTTTTTTTAGGTTATGTCGATGTCTTATTTTCCACGACAGCGTAATTTGAAGTCATTTCTAATGTATGCACTAGATTACTACAGTAAGAGTCTTGAACAGTACTTTTTTCTATGATACTAATGATGAACACAAGTTTTAATACTAAAAAAATCGATATTTCGAAGTAAAATTAGAATTTTGAGGTTCTGTCGAGGTCTCATTTTTCCAAGACAGCGTAATTTGAAGTCATTTCTAATGTATGCACTAGATTACTATATTGAAAATCTTGAACAGTACTTTTTTTTATTATACTATTAGTATGAACACAATAAACACAAGTTTTAATACTAAGAAATCGATATTTTGAAGTGAAATTAAAATTTTGAGGTTATATTTGATTTATATAACGCTGTAAGGGTGAAATTAAGATAGGGCAGCAAAAAATACAAAAAAATATATGCTTTGTATGTTTGTATGTATCGTCTGCTATTCTTACAAGCTATTTAGTATCACAATATTAGGACTTTTCCATCAGAGCACCAACTTTAAATAGACGGTACACTGTAACATGTAATTCTCTTAACTTCTTAATATTTTTCCTTTATTCCTATGCCCAAAAGCTTCAATTTGCATTTTGAATCGTGTCAACATCTTATTTCGTTCATGAGATATTAGATTTTGAAAAAAAAAATTCGAAAAAGGTCCACAGTGCGGTGCGGCGGCGCTTACTAGCCACATTATTAACTCATAAAATAATTTATTACTAACCCAAGCACCTATCACCAAGTGACCCGAGACACTTGCTAGCTATTCTATTAACTACTAATATAAATACTTAACAACCAAAACACCTATTAGCAAGCAACCCAGCCCGCTTAATGGCCATTTTATTGACTAATAGAATAATTGATTAATGACCCAAGCACCCATCATCAAGAGACCCAGAACGCTTACTAGCTATTTTATTAACTAACTAGATGATTACTTAATAACCCAAGCACCAATCACTAAGTGGCCCGAGGCACTAGCTGGCAACTTTATAAACTAATAAAATAATTAATTAATAACCCAAGCACCTATCACCAAGTGACCTAGGGGGCTTACTGAAATCGTGTTACCCTCATTAGCTATTTCGTTTACGCAGCATCTTTATTCATTTACGTGTGGACAATGCATGCACTCAAGGGTCATATGGGGATATGTGCTGTAGTGACATATAATATTTTTATTAATTAATAAATTGGATATGAAGCTCCCTGGGTTATTTGCTCATTTCTTTNATCACCAAGTTATCCGAGACGCTTGCTAGCCATTTTGAAAACTAAAAGAATAATTAATTATTAACCTAAGTGCCTATCAACGAGTGACCCGGGGCGCTTATTGGCCACTTTATAAACAAATAAAATAATTAAACAATAAACCAAGCACCTATCGCCAAGGGACCCGGGGCACTTCCTAGATATTTGATTTAATAATAAAATAATTAATTCTTAATCTAAGTGCCTGTAAAAAGTAACCCGAGGCACTTACTGAACACTTTAATAACTAACAAAATAATTACTTAATAACCCAACAGCTTATCACCAAGTGACCTGGAGCTTACTGACCGTTTAATTAACTAATATAATGATATACAAATAACCCAAGCGCATATCACCAAGTGACCTGGCGCTTACTGACCATTTTATTAACTGATATAATTAAAATAAATAACCCAAGCGCCTAACAACAAGTGACACAAGGCCCTTACTAGACACTTTATAAACTGACAAAATAATTACATAATAACCCAAGTTGCAATCACCAAGCAACTCGGGGCACTTACTGGCCACTCTATAAACTAATAAAAAAATTAATTAAAAACCCAAGCGGGTATCACCAAGTGACCTGGGGCACTATTTGGCACTTTATAAACTATTAAAATAATTAATTACTAACCAAAGCGCCTATTGCTAAGTGACGTTAGGTACTTGCTGACCATTTTATAAATTGAATGAATAATAAATGAATAACATAATCTTTTATCAACAAGTGACCCAGGACACTTACTGGACACTTTATAAAATAACAAAATAATTACTTAATAACCGAGCACTAATCACCAAGTAACCCGGGGCACTAATAGCCTACTTTATAAGCTATTAAAAAAATCAATTATTAACCTAATTGCCTATCAACAAGTAATATAGGGCTCTTAATGGTCGTTTTAATAACTATGAAAATAAATAATTATTATCCTAAGCACCTATGAACGAGTAACCCGGGGCACTCACTAGCCACTTTATGAACTCGCAAATTATTTACTTTATAACTCAAGCACCAATCAACATGTCACTTAGGGCACTTGCGAGCTATTTTATGTACTAATAAAATATTTAAATATTAATTTAAGCGCCTTTTAACAAGTGACCCACAGCACTTACTTGACACTTTATTGACTAAAAAAACAACTCTTTAAGAACCCAAGCACCATCCACCAAATGACGCGAGGCTTTACTGGCCACTTTGTAAACTAATAAAATAATTTATTAATAACCCAAGCGCCTTTCTACAAGTGGCCCAGGGCGCTTGTTAGCTACTTTACTATTCATAAAATAATTAATTATTAACTAAGTGCCTATCAACAAGTAACCCAGAGCACTTACTGGCCGTTTCATAAGCTAATTAAATAAATAATAATTATCCAAAGCGCCTTGTAACAAGAGACCCGGGGCCCTCGCTGGAAATTTTACTAACTAATGAAATAAATAATAATTAATCTAAGCGCCTATCAACAAGTGTCTCAGGGCATTTACTAACTATTTTATTACCTAATAAGATAATCAATTATCAACCTAAGGGTATCATCAAAGGACCTAGAGCACTTACTGGCTATTCTATTACCTAATAAAATAGGTAATAATTAATCGAAGCGCCTGTCTACAAGTAACCCAAGACACTTACTGGACACCTTGTTAACCAACAAAGTAATTACTTAATAACCCAAGCATCAATCACTAAGTAACCCAGGGCACTTACTGGCCACTTTTATAATTAATAAAATAATCAAGTCTCAATTTAAGGACCTGTCAACAAGTAACCCAAGGCACTTAGTGGACACTTTAATAACTAACGTCATAATTATTTAATAACCCAAGCGTCTATCACCAAGTTATCCGAGACGCTTGCTAGCCATTTTGAAAACTAAAAGAATAATTAATTATTAACCTAAGTGCCTATCAACGAGTGACCCGGGGCGCTTATTGGCCACTTTATAAACAAATAAAATAATTAAACAATAAACCAAGCACCTATCGCCAAGGGAGACGCTTGCTAGCCATTTTGAAAACTAAAAGAATAATTAATTATTAACCTAAGTGCCTATCAACGAGTGACCCGGGGCGCTTATTGGCCACTTTATAAACAAATAAAATAATTAAACAATAAACCAAGCACCTATCGCCAAGGAACCCGGGGCACTTACTAGCTATTTGATTAAATAATAAAATAATTAATTCTTAATCTAAGTGCCTGTAAACAAGTAACCTGAGGCACTTACTGGACTCTTTAATAACTAACGAAATAATTACTTACTAACCCAACCGCCTATTACCGAGTGACCTGCCGCTTACTAACCATTTTATTAACTGATATAATATAAATAAATAACCCAAGCGCCTAACAACAAGTGGCACAGGATCCTTTTTAGACACTTTTTATAAACTGACAGAATAATTACATAATAACCCAAGCTGCAATCACCAAGCAACCCGCGAGACTTACTGGCCACTTTATAAACTAATAAAAAAAGTAATTAATAACCCAAGCGTGTATCACCAAGTGATATGGGGCACTATTTGGCACTTTATAAACTAATAAAACAATTACTTAATAACCTAAGCACTAATCACTAAAAAACCTAGGGTGCTTACTAGCTTTTTTATTTAATAATAAAATAATTTATCATTAACCTAAGTGCCTATCAACAAGTGACCTTGGGCACTTGATGCCTTTTTTATTAACTAATAAAAAAGTTAACTAATAATTTAAGCTCCTGCTTACAAGTGAACCAGGGCACTTACTAGACACTTTATTTACTTACAAAATAAATACTTAATAACCCAAGCACTAATCTTTAATTAACTTAGGGCACACACTGCTAACTTCATAAGCTATTAAAATAAATAATTACTAACCTAATCGCCTAATTACAAGTGACCCAGGGCGCTTACTGGACGTTTTAATAACTAATACTAATACTTAACTAACTGGCCAGTAAGCGTCTCGGTTCACTCAATGATAGGTGCGTTGAACAAAAATAACTAATAAAATAATTAATTAATAACCCAAGCACCTATCACCAAGTGACCTAGGGGGCTTACTGGAAACTTTAATAACTAACAAAATAATTAATTAATAACCCAACAGCTTATCACCAAGTGACCTGGAGCTTACTGACCGTTTAATTAACTAATATAATGATATACAAATAACCCAAGCGCATATCACCAAGTGACCTGGCGCTTACTGACCATTTTATTAACTGATATAATTAAAATAAATAACCCAAGCGCCTAACAACAAGTGACACAAGGCCCTTACTAGACACTTTATAAACTGACAAAATAATTACATAATAACCCAAGTTGCAATCACCAAGCAACTCGGGGCACTTACTGGCCACTCTATAAACTAATAAAAAAATTAATTAAAAACCCAAGCGGGTATCACCAAGTGACCTGGGGCACTATTTGGCACTTTATAAACTATTAAAATAATTAATTACTAACCAAAGCGCCTATNTATCAATCAATTTTTTCATGAGTTTATTAGAATGCAACCAGAGATTCGCACGCATACATATACTAATCTGTGCTAGGCTTACGGTTTACGGTGTAAGATATAACAGATAGTCCTATTGTCTACATTACCTACATGAAAATTTTGTGAATGTTTTGTCATTTTTGCTTTTCGCACTAGGTGTCACATAGGAAACGAACACTAAGCAGACGAGCAAATCCTGGTGTCAATAAACACTTATTTGAAAGGGAAAAATAAGAATAATAAATGTAATTGTAAAATTATATTAAAACTTGTATTGATATTTGATTAAACAATTTTGAAATTTTCCAAAATGTTTTATATTGTCTTTATTGAATGTTCCTACTGATAAAAATTCCAACATGCAGTAATTCACAGTAGACAGATTCTGATAATTTGCCTCGATAATTTAGACCAACAATAAAGTTTAGCTGGGTAGCTCTTATTTATAGTAGTACGCAAGAAAATATCTTCAACTATACTAATCCAAAAATTAATGTCGTTTCATAAGATCTATTTTTCATTACTGTTCGGATTTTTGTTGCATTATTTTCAAAGGTATTAAGTTTTGATATCTACATACGTTAACTAAAACTTTGTTCTAGAATCAACATTACATAATTAAAATTAAAATTATCTTAAAGTCACGTATGTTCATTGACAATCTCCGGAGCTTGTCTTACAGTTCATATTCATGATGAAAACAGTTTTTGAAAATATCTGCAATCACCTTCCGAGAATCGAACCCACGACCCCTAGAACAGTGTTGTATCAGTAACAATCACGCTTACCACTGAGCCAACGCCGCTCTTAATTAGCGTGTTATTTATTGTGAAATGTGTTGAAATTTATATTGTAGAAATGACGTAATAAGTTAACTAATTAACGATGATTATAATGTAAAACCGTACGTGGAAATAGTAGTTTATTGAACGAATTAATTTAAATAAATAAATATTAAATTACTTTATTCCTTACATATTTTAAAGTTAAGAAGAACATCTGTACTTTAAAAAAACAAGCTTTCGTTAATCGACTGGTCAATGATATTTTTAATGGCGATCAAATTTTTAATGAACAGTAAATCCTAGTTAAACAAATAGCTACTTCTATACACTTTAAAATGTTATCATTAAGGAGGTTTGAGCGTCCTAGAATCACTATATTGGATATATGTCATTAAAGAGGTACCTCAGCCATAGAGTACCAACCTAGAAATGTTTGAAAAATGTCACTAGAAAAATGTTACTATACTTTTCTACCAATCTTAGGCCTATAAAAATGTTTTGATGAGACGCGTAGGTGACATGTGACGTACGATCATAAGAGCATGTGTCATGTGTAAACATGACATGAGTTTTTATTGGAAAGAACATTTTAAATGCTAATATCTCATTCTCAGATATTATAGATCGATACATTAATGATCATTTAAAAAGTATTAAAGATTTGTTTGGATAAAATTCCAGAGGACTGATTCGTGTAATCAAATCACACCATGAGATAAGCAGGGTGAATACTCTTATAAAAGAATTATTTGACCGAATAATAGATTGATAAGAAAGTAGTATTAACTCAAGTGTTCAATAGTCTGTAATTATTTGTTCAAAAGTATTTTTTATGTTACAAAAATTATTTATAATTAATAAAATTATTCGAATACTACTTAATTATGTGCTTATGAAAAAAAAAAACATTTACGTTTTGCCAAGCCAAATTTTTTGGAGTTACGTTCGTATTTCCAGCCAACAGCGCCAACGCAACATGGCATCAAAAGTAACCAAGTCCCGCGAGTGTCATTAATAAATAATTGATTGATCATTGAATTCAGAGGTGAGGTCATTACCTAATTTCTTTACCATACTTTTCCTTGTATGTTTATTTATATACTCCCTAATTTTTATAAAAAGGTTCATAATCTCCACTTTTTCCATAAGAGTGCATATTGTTACATTTTTCTCTTTAACTAACTAACCCAGGGTAACAAAAATTTAGCGGTGTATTCTATATTTTTAAAGCATCAATTGTACGAAGTTTGAACGAAATCTATTCGGTAACTT
>NW_019384269.1:1305348-1316903 GCF_000648655.2 Copidosoma floridanum | reverse complement strand
GTTTTTTTTTCTGTCTTTCCCATCGTACATTTACATGAAAACAAATAAAATTGTTACTATATAAATATGATCAATTATTCAAATAAATAAAAGACTATTTAAGTTTGATAAGTCAGTCCTAATAAATATTTCAATGGAATATTAAGTAAGTACGTGCATAATTGTAACATTAGAGTACCATTAAATATTTAAGAATTGTCGTAAATACATAAAAAATGTAAATCGTACTCTTAATAAAAGAGGTGGAAGAAATTAGTTAACAGGAACTGGTAAATATCTCAATCAACATATGGGATGTATTATTAACTATTAGAATAAGCTGTCATGGCATTGTGGTACAATTTTTTCTAATAAAAACATTTTAAAAAATGTGTTTTGTAAGGATGAATATTTTTATCATTAGAAGCCGAATTAAAAAAAATAATTATTACACATATATTTATCATTCAAATTTCGTCTGATCCGGTAGTATACAAATGGTATATAGGAAATAAATAGAAAACAAAATGTATGTCCTTATGTGTATAAATAATATTACTATTTTAAAAAAATAACATGATGCTAGCTAACATAGATCTATTATTTAATACAAACCTTAAAGGATATCCATAAACATATGCGACATGTTCTTATTATTATTATTAACTCATAACTGCCAGCAGCTCTTATGGTATATGGTGGTAAAGCTTTTGTCTCCTAACCCAAGGATCGTGAGATCGAAACTCCATGATGAAATTTCTTTTTTTTTTCTAATTTCCATCACAATATGTTTTTCTTTTAATGATGTGTTCAGATAATAATAAAACAAATTTATACTTAAGTAAAGATATATTTTAAATCTTGTTAAACCCAGTAGTATATAAATGCCGTTCGAGTTCGAAAGGAATTAGGAAAGAATTCGTTTGGGCTTTTCAAATTATTAAGTTCTGTCTAGTATATCATGGTATTAACTAATAAAGAAATAATAATTACTTAAAAATAATTATAATGATAATTATAATAATAGTGCAGTAGCAAAGAACGAATGTTAGATAAGATACATCTATTATTTAATATAAACTGAAAAGGAAATCCATAAACATATGCAACATATAACTTACTGTAATAAGCACCTCTCATAGCATGGTGGTTAAGCTTTTGCCTCCATACATAAAGGTCGTGGGGTCGAATCTCTATGATAAAATTTTTTTTCTGATTTCCATCACAACATATTTTTTTTACTATAATGTGTTCAGATATAAAAAAAATGTAAACTTACGAGCAGTAATTAAATAGTATATTATTAATTTTGTTTTATCCAGTTGTACACAAATGGGTTATCATCTTATTCATTAAGTTGATAGCAAGTGTTTGTTAAGCATTTAAAATTATTATTTGCTGTCTATAGAGTGTTATCGAAATAAACATAAAAGATAAAAAAAAGAAAAAAAAAATCTTATCATAGAGCACACATTAAACACAGCATAATAACACTGAGTTATAGTTTGCAAAGAATAAATAGTGAACGAACCATAATAAATACAATTGTTTTCCCACATGTACAACGCAGATTACTGTTCCACGCTGAATAAGTAAAAACCTACCAGAGTCTTACCTTATCGGTACTAGTTCATAGTTTCGTATATTTTTCGGTGATTGTCGGTACATACTTTGTAAAACGCATTTTACGTTAAGAAGCAGTGGATTTAACCCCAACAAATAGTTTTCTGTTTCTTTGGTTAACATACCCCTATTTCATTCTGGTGGAGAGTTATGTGGTAATTATAGTAGTGCTATGTGATCTATTATATCAGCCAGCTGCCTCTGTTAAAATTTATAGCTATAATTATACCTATAAATTATAGCTATAATTGTAGCTATAACTACCTATAAAACAGCTATAATAATGTATAAAATTCAGCTATAAATATAGCTATAAACTACAGCTGTAATCTTTTCACAAATTTTGAAGAAAAATTAGTTTAAAATCAGATTTTTTCAACATATGTCGATCAGTATGGACGGTATCATCCGTGTGATAACAGTAAAACTGAGGGCCTAAAGTATTTTTAAACAGTTTTTAAAAAACTTGAAATTGTATATGATTACTTGTTTTTTTTCTACTTATTCAAAAATACTTCAGGCCCCCAGTTTTACTGTCATAATATGGATAATACCATCTGTACTGATCGATATATGTTGAAAAAATCTGACTTTAAACTAATTTTTATTCATTATTTTTTAAAACTTTACAGCTGTAATTTATAGCTATATTTATAGCTGAATTTTATACATTATTATAGCTGTTTTATAGGTAGTTATAGCCTATGTATAGTTATAGCTATAATTTATAGCTATAAATTATAGGTATATTAATAGCTATAAATTTTTGACTGAGGCAACTTAGACCAATAGACAAGAAATGAAAATTTGTTATGCGAAGTACTAGTTACGGCAAAATTCAAATTCATCTTTGACCCGAAAATCGGCCTCCAAGATATGGATATTCTAGGCTCTGTTCAGAAATGATACGTTGGTTAAATTTTTGGTTGGTACCTACACCCACCCTGGCTTAACTAACCGACCGCGTATTCGCACTTGTAAACAAAAGTTAATTAGCTGATGATGTTTTGGGCGCACTTTGAGGGCTTTTAAGTGATTAAAGAAGACTTGAAAGCGCTTAAAGAAATCACCAAAACGCGATAAGCTGATTATTTTTTGTTTACGTGTGCGAACAAACGGGCGGTTAGTTAAGCCGGGATGGGGGTAGGTACCAACAAAATACATAACCAACATGTCATTTCTGAACAGAGCCTTGATTGTATCTATAATCTTATCTGCAATGACTTATCTATTATCTTGGATTAGTATTATACATAAGATCACCGTTAGATAAGCGTAAACTGATCGGTATGGAAAGGTCATTTTCCCACCTTTATTGAATCTGAAAATTGCTAGAACTTTAGTTTTAGGTATAAGTAGTAAAAAAAACCAACTGAATAAGTTGTGGCTTGGTTTTGATCTTTTGTAGAGGGTCTATTTTTTTGAAGGTCATTTTTCATATCTTGCGGCAAACCATACTTGCAGATGACAACTTTTTATTTTCTATCCATTGGTCCAAGTTGTAGCTGGCTTATAAAATAGACTATATGGTACTACTGTAATTACTATATATCTCTTTACCAGAATGAAGATAACTAAAATATTTTAGATCTCCACGAATAATATAGTTCCGTGATTCTGGTAGGAGTGGCGGATGGTTTAGATTTTTGACCACTTTCGGAACTCAGTTCTTGGTCTACAATGGAGAACAAGCCTGGACACAACGGGCTCATTCTCATGTGTAGTAGAAGTCGTGCTTTATGTACTTCGAAACGTTATTTTAACTTTGACTACCGTCCACTAGTTTATCATAACTTTGTCATCAAAATTGAATTATTTACATTCACTTTTATTTTTACAATTCAAGTTTTTAAAATGAATAACCTTAAAAATTAAATAGAACGGAAAAGCAGGAGTACGAGATGTTGGTTAGTTGGACCATTGAATTTAAGAGATGTAGGCGGGCGCTCACAGTGGTAAAAGTTGTCGACATTGCTATATATGAATGCTTGATCAACTGACGATAGCTACAGAAGAATCAGTGACAAGCCCCGCTAAGCCTAGTGTGTGCCCGCGATGTTTTCACATGTACAGAACTATTATAGGTGAGAAGTAAAAGCAAAAGAAAAAGAGGGAAGGAGCGGAACAGAGAGATAGTGCATGAGGTAGCGACATATAAGGTGCCATTGACCATCACGTGTTTATTTTTATGATCCATATACCTCTGTATTATACGCTCAGTCGCAGTTTGCCATAAGCACAAGTGCTACTTTGAACTCAGAAGTATGTCATACATGTACATACATATGCATAAACCTATACCTAACTTACTAAGGCATGAAATTATTCCTGTGCGCATACCTTGTATTGAAATCGGATGCGTGTACAACTTTATAGCTACTTAATCGTGTATTCCTTCAGATGATAGGAATTCTGCATAGCAGCGTTAGCAATTGAGCAGTCGGTGACTTGAGTTTGTCTTGTGACAGCTGCTGTCATGTAATTGACGATCGCGTCTGTAATTTTGAAACAGATTGGCTGTTTTGTTGGTCCTAGTGTTTCTAGTGGTCATAGTCGAATCATAGTAAGCAATTTGGCGTGTTAAGCGTACGACTACCGCCAAAAGTCAATGGGTAAGGTCCCTGTAAAGTGGCAAAAGTTGGAACCTTACATAGGTGCAATCGACTATTCTAAGTTTCTGGAGCGAAAGAGACAGAGCTAATGGCGGTTAATACCCCGAATAGCAGAGGTTAAATTAGGAATGTATGGTGTACAGCTTCATCCAGAGGGTGCCAGGACAGGCCACTTCCGGTTTATGGATGTACCGGTGTATCCGCGAGTCTCCTTGCACGTGCGCGCGCGCGCGTATGTGTGCCATAGAGATATAATAAATAGAGCAGGGAAGCGAGACTGAGGCATGTCCACTAGAGCAGAGAGAGAAAAAAGGTTTCGGTACCTGCCTATCTCTCTCTAATTATGCTCTGATTGGTTGAGACTCACATCATGTATTTAAATCTCTGTAATGTAGCCAATCAGGGCGGAGTTTAGAGAGAGATTGACAGGTACCGCAATCTTTTTTCTCATTCTGCTCCAGTGGACAGTGCTTCTTACATGAGACCCTATACCTTCCCTTATTATATCTCAATGGTGTGTGCACGTGTGGTCTACGTGTGATTGTCCATTCGTTTAGTCTGTCGTTTGTCAGTGCTGTAAGTTTGTAACTATATGTATATGATGTATACAATCATGTATAAACACGATCGTAAAGCTTACACGGATAATTGCTAAAATGTGACGGAAATGTTACAAACGTCCCCCACTGTGTTCCCACATAGGTTGAATGACCATGAATTTAAAACTCTATTGCGTCTATCGAAGTACTCAATTCAGCCCCAGCAGAATAGCTCCTCTTTTGAAATCGATTAAATTTGTTTGTGCCCCAATTATTTATCTTCAAGCAGTTTGAATCGGCTCAGCTAGTTTTGGACTAAAAAGCCAAAAAATACTAGTGCACAATTCTACTAGCAATTCCACAACTTACTGAAAAAAATGCATTTCTAGCTTTATTCTGGCGAATCAACTATACTCGTAGTCTGTGGCCGTTAGTATGCTGCAAGTACAGGGACGACGTTTGTAGTAAAATCCGCTTGTGGCGCTGGTTTCATGCCCTTAAACTAATTTTAATATTTCATGGTGATTGCCATAGACTATAATTGTAAAGTTCCTTTGCCAGAACAACGCTGTGCACTTCTCTCCAACCACGGTGTAAAATATACAGGTGGTCCCATGTACGCATAATTTTTGTGAAATATTTGTGCTGTTTCATTCAAGTTTTAGCAGATGGCGAATAAGAGTCGAATACTGTATATAGTTATATTACTTGTGTTAGCAGATACCACCATTTATAGTTTCACTGCTACGTCTGCTCGGTGTTCATTTCCTATGCGACACCTAGTGCGAGAAAGTGGAAGTGACACATAATGATCACAAAAATTTACTGTAGGCAATATAGGCAATGGATCCACCTGTATATCTTACACCAGCGTTGGTTTTCAGTCTTTGTGTTTTGGTCCCGAGCGCTTGCCAGTGCCACCCCCGGGGCCAACTAGAAGCAATCATCAATTTGCGAGTCTGATTGATTGCTTCTAGTTGGCCCCGGGGGTGGCGCTGGCAAGCGCTCGGGACCAAAACACACGCCAAATTGCTTATTGTAATTTGACTATGACCACTAAAAACACTAGGACCAACAAAACAGCCAATCTGTTTCAAAATTACAGACGCGATCATCAATTACATGACAGCAGCTGTCACAAGACAAACTCAAGTTACCGACTGCTCAATTGCTAACGCTGCTATGTAGAATTCCTATCATCTAAAGGAATACATGATTAAGTAGCTATAAAGTTGTACACGCATCTGATTTTAATACAAGGTATGCGCACAGGAATAATTTCATGCTTTAGTAAGTTAGGTATAGGTTTATGCATATGTATGTACATGTATGACATACTTTTGAGTTCAAAGTAGCACTTGTGCTTATGGCAAACTGCGACTGAGCGTATAATACAGAGGTATATGGATCATAAAGATAAACACGTAATGGTCGATGGCACCTTATATGTCGCTACCTCGTGCACTATCTCTCTGTTCCGCTCCTTCCCTCTTTTTTTTTTGCTCTTACTTCTCACCTATAATGGTTTTGTACATGTGAAAACATCGCGGGCACACACTAGGCTTAGCGGGGCTTGTCACTGATTATTCTGTAGCTATCCTCAGTTGATCAAGCATTCATATATACCAATGTCGACAACTTTTACCACTGTGAACGCGGCCGTAGACAAATACATAGACTTACAAGGAGTATATATAGACTGCTCGTTTTTATGTACGGCACTGAAGCACAAGTAGCAGGAGACACAACATCGAACGTGGTTATCTGTCTCTCTCGCACGCTCCCACCTTTGGCAAGGTAACATTTTTTATGTCTATGGACAAATATATGATGTATCAGCTTACATCATCATCATGGACGACGAATAGAAGTGCTGCATAAACAAAACAGTTAACGGAGTGTAACGGATTAATGAGAGTAACGGAATCTGGTCCAACGAGTAAAAAAGTGTTATATAATGTTTATTTAATAAAAACGATGAGATTCAGTTTTTTACATATTGTTTAGACTAGCAAACAACTTATTAAATTATAGGGGGAGTACGATTCCTGGATTTGAAGGTGTTGTTACGGGTAATCAAGGTTGCTGATTACAGGAAAAATAGTGAAAAAAATTCTTACCTCATTTATTTCGAGATATCGAGCTCGGAAGTTGAAAAAATTACTGTTAGTGTTCATACAATACTAAGAGCCATTACTGATTATGTTTGAAAATTTTTTATTTTATTAACTTCACATATGCGGTCGGCTGCTGTACTGTATCTTACATGAAAATTAAAGATATTAAAAATTCAATTCCTGAATTTCAAAACGCCATATCTCAAAAAAGAAGAAAGTATTGATTTTCACATAATTTGTTTCTTAGCAAAAAATCGTAAAATAACATTAACACTTATAGTAATTTTCTCGACTTCTGAGCTCGACATCTCTAAATAAGTGAGGTTAGAATTTTTTAAACTATTTTTTCCGTCATTAGCGACCTCAATCAATCCTAAAAACACATTAAAATTCGGGGGATCCAAAAATCGTCCTTGTGCCAATTATAGAAACATTCTCAAGTTAAAAAAAAAATGTATCTGTTTTTTGTCAGCTGAGTGCGTATATGGAATCTCTAGCTACATGTAAGTGATTCACTCCCAACACTTAGGCTCCAGTCACATGGAGCGCAATAGAGCGAGCAGGATATGAATTTCTCCTTAAACGGCTGTGTTAAGTCTATTGCGCTGCGCAATAGGGCTATCCTGCAGCGAAATAGACTTAACACAGCCGCTTCTGGAGAAATTCCTATCCTGCTCGCTCTATTGCGCTTCATGTGACTGCAGCCTTAAGCGGAAAATGATTTATTTCTTTGATGCAGACCCATAATCATTTTCTGCATGAATCAAACTGAGAAAAGTTGGGGTAACTTTCTTTGGTGCAATCTGCAGCTTTTTTTGGCAGACGTGAATCGGCCTCAATAATAGTCAAGTCGTACGATAGCGAGAGATAGGAAGGCACTAGAATGATTAAGTATTTGAGGTGATACTCGTAGGAGACGTTTTCGCATGCATTATTGTCGCATGGTGCGTTTTTTTTTTAACAAGTCGAATTGGACCGGTTTTAGTTTAAACTTTCACCACTTTATTTGTTTTTGTACAGGCTCTTCGGCGCTAGTATTCGCATCTTGTTCAGTATGGCAGATACGGGAGCTTCTCCTGATTGGCTCTGCCATATTCAGGACCAACACGATCACAATCCTTATTAGCCAATGATTGGCTCAGAATCTCACGTCTGTGAGCTTCATAAGTTTGAGTGACACATCGATGTGTACTTATATGTTGTGTGAGTAATATACATACATACACAGTTTCTAAAGAAAGTCTTGAACATGGCGGCTTATCTGCCACACTACACTTACAGTGGGTCGAGGGACAGTGCGGTGTATAGCCGCTATTTACAGCACGTCAGTGGCAGTCCATTTGAAATGGTATATAACATTTCACATCATACATTTCCACAATGCCATTCTACAATCGCGCTTTCGTTGCACTGCGCAAGTGCATAGGGGCAGGGCAATTATAGAAGAGGCCCGGTAATGACTTAGGCACATAACTGTATATCTATATACACTGGAAAATAGTGGGAGGAGCCGATCAGCACTGCTTGACCCTATCCGCCGCACTGTGCCGTCCCTCGACCAACTGTTACTGCACTTGACCCTCTGACTCTATGGGTGTAATCCGCAATTGCCGCCAGCAGTTACATATATATGTAAGACGCACGTGACAACGTTGCTATCGATTTCTTGGTGATGTGCTCCGCAATCCCGCCAGCAGTAAAGCAGACGACGTCGGTCTACTTGCTCTTTTTCGTGACATTTTCTGATTGTAAGCAAAGCATATTGTGCTAGACGTAAACAAACACGCAGACCAAAAAAAATAGTTTCAAGTGCCAAAAAGAAAAATGGAAATAACAGCTTTACTGCTGGCGGGATTGCGCGGGATCACAGCAAAAATGTCACGAAAAAGAGCAAGTAGACTGACGTTGTCTGCTTTACTGCTGGCGGGATTGCGGATCACATCACCAGTAAATCGACAGTAGCGCCCCCAACCACGCAACGTTGTCACTTCTTACATATGTATAACTGCTGGCGGCGATTGCGGATTACACCCTTGTACGTCTCACCTCGAATCTCGTGATTAAACGAACAAAGGAACGATAGGTAAGTAATCAAACGTGCCTTTATCTTTTGGATTGCCGCAGTCACATGGAGCGCAATAAAGCGAGCAGGATAGGAAATTTCTCCATAGGCGGCTGTGTTAAGTCTATTGAGCTGCAGGATAGCCTTATTGCGCGGCGCAATAGACTGAACACAGCCGCTTGTAGAGGAATTCCTATCCTGCTAGCTCCATTGCACTCCATGTGACTGCAGCCTGACGGCTGACACTCCTTGCCTATTTTTTTATGCCCATGATGCGTTGAGAGTTAAGATAATGTTAATTAGATGTTGCTATTATTTCAGTTTAAAAATAATTACTCTAATTTTGAAATAGAGCCAGTCAAAGTAGTTAAATTGTTATATTACAGAATTTACACTTTTAAATTTTAAGCCTAGGAGTGTGTATGTGGATGGGTATTAATGAGTTGTGCATCATCTTGGCATGATCAACTTAGCAGTCTAGTATTCTATAATTTTGTTTTGTTAACAATTTAAATCTTTCATTCAGTCAGATTTTCAGGAAATCTGAGATGTGGTTTGTATGTTACTGTGCAGGGGATAAATATGCCACAATATATAAGTATATATATACATATATATTGCTTTGATAACTTTCACATTCATTTTTTTTTAAATAATTCTATATTTTTTCAAAATCAACATTTTTTGCTCGATATTTTAATTTCCTTGAAATTGCTAGAAAAAATTAAAATAATGGACAATAATGAGGTATTATCTTTACTGCGAAATTTCAAAACAATATCGAATTTTTCTAAGTTTTGTTACTATAACAGGTAATTTTGAAAAAGTTTTTAAAACAGCTGTGGGTGAAAAATCATGCTTAGTAAGAACTAACCAGTATTTATTTCGAAATTGTATTATAAATTTTTATCATTTACGAAACCGAAGAAATAAAACTATTACTTACTCGAAACTTTGAAAATAAAATGCCCATTTTTTTCCTTGATAAAAGATAAATTAATACAACTAAGCCCACTTTTTACATAAGCACGTACTTATAGCTTAAAAGGCACAAGACTATCTGCTACTGCCGTCAGAATAACATCACTCTTACTGAACTTTTTTTTCTGTTGCACAAAATTTTTAACGTGATAAATGGAAACACATTTCAACCAAAAGAATTGTCCTAGGCATATTATAAAAACAACAGAGACAGCGTCTTGTTATCAATATTAATTTAGACAGCTAACCTGTTTCTTCACAAGGACTTTTCACATTATGCCATTTCATGCCTATTGTATATGCCAATGATAGTACACTAATGCTCCTAGTGTACATGCTAATGATGGTACGCTCGTGTGCTTCTGCTAATTTTGCTACTATACTTACTTATTCTTGACTTCCAATTTCCAATTCCAAGTCTCCAGTGTCACCACTCTACATACGGGATACGGCTCAACTATCTGGAAGTACAAGTTCCGCTAGATGGCGTTAATGCAGATCTCAAACTCTCAAAGCAGTGAGCTTCGAGAGAGTGAGGGGACAATGTCCGTCATTTGAGGTTCATGGGAAAAGATGTGAGATTAAAAACACATCATTCAGCATATATGTGTACGTCACGATATACATATATAGATGGATATATACAAGTACATGACTAAAGTCCCCATGAGCCTCAAGTGGCGGTCGACCAATCACGAACGGTCCCAAAATTGTCCGCTCACTCCCTCGAAGCTCACTATCACAAAGTAGTGACTTACTCGTGAGGTAGCACTGATGGGACCGCTTCTGATTGGTCAGCCGCCATTTGAGACTCTTGGAAGCTTGAGTCATATACTTGTATGTATGCCCGATCAGAAATCAGTAGGTGGCTGCCTAAAAAAATCATTCGGCCCGCCTGCTGTGTGCCGAACAATATTGCTGTCGGCCCGAATTCGGCTTGTACGCAAATTCGACATGTGGCTGATGTGGCCCGACAACAGGCAGCCGAAGGTGGCCCTAACTCTGCCCAACGTCGTTTGCCACTAAATAGATGCATATTTCGTCATGTAAATCCATACACATATATATATTGCCAGCAGACAGGGGCCGCCCAGGCGGGGGGGCAGGGAGGGCTCGAGCCTTCCTAATTTACAAACTGGGGGGGCGCAACCCCCCCCCCAGTTTCCGACATAAATGTCAAAAAAATATTTGATTGCTCGCAAGCAAAATGTCAAAAAAAGACAGATAGTCATGCTCAAATTTTGCTTTAGTTTATAACTTTATGCATAAAATAAAAAAAAAAGCGAATCAAAGGGTGCGTTCAATTGGCATCGTACAAATAAATCCCAAGCGCTCAATGCTTAGTAACCCAACTAATCGAGTACCTGCACTATAAAATAATTTATTATTAAATAGTTAAATCCCAAGCGCTCAATGCTTTAAAACTAGACGAATCAAGTGCCTGAACTATTGAATAATAATGAATTAAATAAATCCCTGGCTCTCAAAGTTTTGATCCATCGGGTTACAAAGCATTAAGCACTTGAGATGCATTTATGTAAAAGTAAATTAATTGATAGTGCAGGCACTTGATTCGTCGGGTTACAAAGCATTGAGCGCTTGGGATTTATCAATTTAATAATAAATTATTTTATAGTGCAGG
>NW_019384269.1:1286444-1304605 GCF_000648655.2 Copidosoma floridanum | reverse complement strand
AATAATGGCCATATTTGACAATACTTCATACTTACCGTAACTATAATCATTGAGTTATGAATATAAAATATATATAGTGAGCCCCCCCATATCTCTATGACTTGGGCACGTGTATAAGCTAGAGAAAGCTAGTAAATAAAAGAGGTTGATATAATTAAATAGTGCTGAGTGTTTTTATTAATAAGGAGCCCGCATCTTCCCTCGCGGCTTATATAGAGAAAAATAAAACTCTAGCAGGTTATGGGCCCAGCTCGCTTCCACTGCGCCCTATAGACGACGCACGTGGGAGCGTGCTGCACGCTGCGGGCGGACGCGAGGCTCCGGGTGCCAGTGAACGACGCACCTAAGCTAGTTTCAGTTGTAGAAAAAGCTAGCACGAAGTTAGAGAGAGTGTCGTGAGTGTGTCGGTGGCAAAAGGGCTCGAGAGAGAGGAAGATGGCCACGCGGTCCCAACAGACTCCCAAGTTTGCGTTTGAGCCAAGGACGAGAGGTAGGTCCAGTTTACAATACTAAAATAAAGTGCGCAAGTTCATAGCACGGAGGTTAGGTATTACATTTTTTTCTTCTTTTGTATCGACTAGGGCGAAGAATCGTTGGACGCGTGAAGGCATGTGTATGTGCATACACATACACGAGGAGAAAAAGCGAGGCTTAGCGAAAGCGACCGCCATATTGGAGGACGCGCAGCATTTCGATAAAGTGCACGCGCATGTCGAGAGAAAGAGGTGCATGTTTCATTGTATACTTAGAAATAGATGATTTTATACATATGTTCTCTCTCCCTCTCTTTTCTGTGTAACCCCGTGTATAGTTAGAAAATGACGACTGATTTTTTTTTCTCGATGCAGCTAAATAGAAAACAAATAGCGCGTCTTTTATGCTAGATCAAAGAACGCTCCAGCTATTTTTACCGACCCAAAACGAGACTCTGGATATTTCTGAGCCCCATCCCGACGAACTGTTCTATCCCGTCTTTCAAGGGGAAACATTGTGTATCATAACAAGTGGAGGCACGACATTTGAAATTGGTAAAGTTAGAAAAACTGTTAAGTTAGTTTCGTTTGATTAAACTTTTTAGTCTTATAGCTAGGTGGTTACACTTCTTGGTTGTTGTTCGTCAGAAGGTGCCGGCAAAGCAAAAAGAATCAGCACTGCCCTCCTGGTTGATTTTCACTGTGAGGAGCGGCTGCATTTCTCTAAAAGGTGTTATTACTTCAGTTGTTGTACCCTTGGTAAAAAACCTTCAATTTGTACAGGGTTTGCACTCTTTGGTTAATGTTTCATATACTCAAACATACACACATTTTTTTTTTTTTTGATAAGGACTCAATTTTGGATGAAACCTTGAGAGTCGTCTCAAAGACTCGATTAAGGAACAAATGTCCAAGAGTCCAAGTGCACAATCAAAGAAGACCATTGACCCGATCAGTGACGCGTTCACTCTTGACCAAGCACAGTTAGATAAAGAGAAGTTAGAAGATATGCTAGATACAAGCGAGCTTGCACGAAGTGCACTATTAATTAACCCCAAATACGACATGTTTGAGAGGAAAATGAAAGGTACAATTATAAAAATTTTACAGCATGAAAAGACAGATTTAAACTTAAATCAATTCAAATTTTATAATAACACACCCAATAAGATGACTAAAGTAAATTCGAACAAAATTAATTCATCTACAGATCTAGAGGATAGGATTGCTAGAATGGAAGGAAAGCTAGACAAGTCGGAAGAAGAAAGTACAGCCCAGAGGACTCAAGTGTTTAAAAATTTTATAGATGAGGCAGTTGGAACATTTGTACAAAATTTCCACGAGTTAAAGGAAAGGCTAGAGAGGATTGAGACCTAAGTGCAATCGTGGAAAAGACAGGAGGAGTTAGAAGACCAATGTCAGCTAGAACAGGTAGAAAATAATAAAATAAAATTACCCTCATCCAGTTCCAAGGGTGCAGGAAATAACATAGATACAGATATTGCATTTGATATGAACAATCGGAATCTAAAGAAAGCTTTACTTAGTCAAACTATTCGTTAAGAATTGTCATAGTACAACCTAAATGAATCCGGTTTGCAAAATAAAATCCAAGTAGAAGTAGTAAACCGCGAGACCGCTAATAGACGCGATTATAAATTAACCTCAAAATTAAGCATAAACGCATTTTTTGATTACTTGAACTCAGAACTGCTAGTTGGAGATCTGCTATACGTAATTGATGAAAAAATTCAACCCAGTAAACAGTTAGATGAAGAAACGTTAGAAAAAGATAAAGCTAGGGTAAGAGACATAATAATTAATAGAATTGATCCGACCTATCATACTAAAGTAGCACACATCCGCGATCCGAAAGAACTCTTAAGTAAAATAAAAGAATTAAAAGATAGTGAGGAGTTACTATCCTCCGCAGGACTTAGACGGAAATTGTACAACATTAACTACAATCCCAGTAAGGAAACAGCTTCCACATTTTGAGATAAGTTCGATAAAATAGTTAGAACATATAACAATCTACCCGATATTATAGAATTGTCCGAAATTGAAGTTAGAAATGCATTTTTCGAAGCAATAGTTACTCATTCACCAAATATTCGAGATGTTCAGTTTATAAATAAAAATTCGACCGGTAAGGAATTAACAATTGATCAATTAAAAACATATATTGTACAGCAGGAGGCAGCCAGAAGAGATAGGGCAGAAAATACCCAAACTCAGACAACACCAACGGCAGTTTTCACTGCAACAGCTAGAAGGCCAGGAATTTGTAGTACGTGTGGTAAGAAAGAGCATTAACCGGACCAATGCTCAAGAACAACTGCTATGTGCTACCGGTGCAGACGATATAAGGGTCATATCAGCACCACCTGCCCGTACACAGATGAGCAAGTCGAGCAAATGATGGGAAAGCCGGTGGCAGCTAGAACTGGGTATGTAAACAACTTAAATAATGTCTATAATAGGGGCACTGGGGCAGAGGTAACAGAAAGCGAGGAAATTCAAACTCAAACCCCCAAAGCTCGTCAGATCCCAAAAAGCCAAGGTTAGATTATGTTCGAGGTCGTGGTAGAGGTCGTGCCGTCGTGGTCGTGGTCGAGGTCTTACGAAGCTTATGTAGCAGCAAACGAGCATAAGTATAATACTAGAAGCTCAGCTGCAATTCAATCAATTGACGAAACAATGCAAACTAACACAAATCCAGAATCAGAACTTAACGAGCTTAGCTCTAAGTATTCTGATCTTCATGAAACATTATGTGACAGAAAAATAAATAATATAACTGATTTAGAATGTAAAGACTTAGAATCAGAATCAGGCATAACCAGTTCTAATACTTCAATTTATGTAAATAAAGGAATGCTTTGGCATGTTAGACTAGGTCATGCATCACTTCAGTACTTGAAAGAATTTCAGAAACAATTCCCCATGATTAAAGATTTGCAAGATACTAAATTTGATAAATCAATTAAGGATTGCGAAGTTTGTATTGTTTCAAAGTTCGATAAATTATCGTTTAAACAAGTTAGACATAGAGCAGCAAGACCATTACAGATAGTACATTCAGATTTGATGGGACCTATAAGTCCAGCAAATCACCCCAAAGGCCATAGGTTTATATCAGTATTTGTGGATGATTACTCCCGTGTAGCCATGGCATATCCAATGAAAAATAAATCAGAAACTGGTAAATAATTAGAGGCATTTATTAGGAGTGTTAGAAATTTGATAGGAACAGATGAAAAAATGTGTTATCTAAGATGCGATCAAGGTACAGAATTTACAGGTGGTTATACGTTAGAAGTTCTAGAAAAGTTAGGAGCCGAATTACAGCTAGGAAGCCCCGACACACCAGAGCACAACGGAGTAGCCGAAAGATGGAATCAAAATATACAAAGAAAAGTCAGATCACTCATGTACGATACCTAACTGCCCGAGACTATGTGGGATCTTGCACTAAGTGCGGCAGTGTATCTATGCAATAGAACACCACACATCTCAAACGATATGATACCTCCTCTTTTAAAATTGAAACCGGACTCAGAGACTAATGTAGATAGAATAAAGCGTTTTGGTTGCTTGGCTTACATCAAAGTTCAAAGAAGAACAGGGCCTAAGTTTAATCCGCTAGGCAAACGAGTTATCCTTGTTGGTTACAAACCAACAGAATACCTGTTCGTGAAGCCAGAGGATGGAAAATTTTATGAAAGTAGAGATGTTAGATTTAACGAAAAGTTAGTATATGGAGATAAATATAATAAAAACAGCATTAAAGATTGGGAAAACCCACTGCATGAGATAAATAAAAAATCTTGGTTCACTATTTTTGAAAAGGAAAGTGAACAGCCCTTATTAGAAACGGAGGGAGCAAAACGAAAAAGAAGGAGACCAAAGAAGCTCGACAGAAATCCACAAACGCTAGAAAAGACAGAAAAGATAGAAGAGAAGTTGCTAGATACTGAAACTTGTAGAGCATTCCTGATCGATATACCCAAACAGACCCGCAAACATATAAAAAAGCCATGAATTCAAAAGATAGAATTGAATGGCAGAGAGCCATAGATGAAGAGTTAGAATCAATGAAAAGAAACAACGTCTGGGCATTAGTGGACAGACCAAAGACAGCTGGAAGAGATAAACCCAATATAATTGACTCAAAATGGGTATTTAAAAGAAAAATTGGGAATGCCGGCGAAGTTAGATTCAAAGCTTAACTCGTAATACGAGGATTCAAAGATAGAAATGAATATCAACTGAGTGAAACTTACTCGCCTGTCTCGCGTATGCAGATCATAAGATCCGCATTGGCCATCATAAATAAGTTCGATCTACACGCCTGCCAGTTAGATGTAAAAACGGCGTTCCTGAATAGAAATATAGACTACGAGGTTTACATGGAAATCCCTGGAGGGTACGAAAGCTCGATAGAAACCAAGAAAGATAAAGTATGCAAAATAAAACGTACCCTTTATGGCTCAAAAATCAGCCCAAAATGTTGGAATGAGAAATTCAGGAAAGTGGCAGTGAAACTTGGTTTAAAATCCCATGAGCTTGAACCTTGTCTGTTTACGTGGAGAGAAAACGACAGCTTTTTAATGCTCCTACTGAATGTCGATGACATACTTGTTGCCAATAATAATTTTAGTAAGTTGGATGAAATGAAATCAATGTTAAAGTTAGAATTTGAAATAACTGACATGGGAGAACCTTAAACATTCTTAGGAATGAATATAAAGCCAGACAGATGCAATCACACTTTAACACTCACTCTAGAGGAGTACATTGATAAAATGTTGAAGCGCTTCGGTTGTGGTGAGATGCATCCACAAAAGACACCTATGATTACGAATCAGGTGAGAAACAAAGACAGGCGAGATAGAGAAGAGCTAGATGATGAAACAAAAGAGCAAGCTAGCAAGCAGTTAGATATAAATCCAAACAACAAAGATCCGTACAAAGAGCTAGTGGGATCTCTCTTGTACTTGGCCAACACGGTTCGTCCCGAGATAACATATGCAGTAAATGTTTTGAGTCGACACCAAGTCAGTAGTCCCACAGAGAATGAATGGAAAATGGCAAAACGAGTTTGTAGGTATCTCAAACATACAAGGAATCTTTGAATCACGTTCAGAGGGAAGTTAGACGATTTACAGGGATTTTTCGATGCTAGCTTTGCTTATTGCAAAGGATCTCTAACGACGAGTGGATTCATAGTTAGTTAGTATGGCGACCCAGTTGCCTGGAAAACACACAGTCATACGTAGCTTTATCAACATGTCAGGCAGAATATGTTGCAATGAGTGAGGCTTGTCAAGAAATGGTCTCCTTACAAAACTCATTATCATTGATTCTCCCAAGTTCCTTTTTGCCCATGACTCTGTGGTGCGACAATAAAGCAGCTGAAGCTAGTAGTCAAGTTAGTAATAGTAATAAGCTTAGGCATATGACTGATGTTAAAAAACACTATGTTAGAGAATGTGTATAGCTAGAAACCTAGTAAGAATAAGTTGGATAGAATCAAAGGAGCAAATTGCAGATATTATGACTAAACCTCTGCCCTTTGAAACTCATGCTAGACTTACTGATATGATTATAAATAATTTTTAATTATGTTCACATAAACAAGTAACTAAGTGGAGAAGATCGAGTTGTCTTCCATAGGAGGGAGTGTCAGAGTTGGCTCGGTGCATCAACCCGATCAAATCTGAGGTCTGAGGTCGCGCGGTGGCGACACATAGTAAGCTATGATCACAGCTGACAGCGAGAACTGCTTTTGCAATCACCTACCGGCTGCTGTGCTTCGGCCGATCTCTCTCTCTTGTACTGATCCTCGAGCTACTTGGTTGTCTCCAAAAGTTTTCTTTCTTTCTTCACGTGCAACAGTTTATCAACTTTGTGTTTTAGTTTACTTTGTTTTCATAAAAGTCTTTATTGTATTGTATTTACTAATAATAAGTTAGATAGAAAACTAGAATTCAACGGTTTGTATAAGCTGGAGAAAGCTAGTAAATAAAAGGTGTTGATAAAATAAAATAGTGCTGAGTGTTTTTATTAATAAGGGGCCCGCATCTTCCCTCGCGGCTTATTATAGAGAAAAATAAAACTCTAGCAATGTGTTATCAATTAACTTTTTATTATTCAATAGTGCGGCCAATACGTGTCTTGTGTCATCAGAAAATAGGTGCTTCACTTATTTATTGATAATTTTTTATTTGCTGGATTCGCAATAAGCGCCCCGGGTCATCGGGTGATAGGCACTTGTGTTATTAATATTACAGTTTTTAATTTCCGCGTGTCTTTGGCAATGCCCCTTCACTGCTATGCTGTGTCTGCTCGACGGAACATTCTCCCTGGATCGTTAAGCTATATATACGATCTAGGGAAAAAGTTCCAATATTGAATCCACCTAACCCAACGCTGATATTATAATATTGACATTATGCCTCTACCACGTGACCTCAGTATATATATAACTAATGTAGAGGGAAAATAACACAGGTCTTTTGGGAGGAATCTTGTTTTCATTTTTTTTCGCACTTAAAAAGATATTAAGCTTAAAAAGGTTGTTAACTGAAAATTTAATAATTTTTTAAAAATGAGTTTAGATGTCTGACTAGAACTCAAATCTTTTGGGAAATTTGATTAATACACTATTTTAAAATTCAAACATATTTTCAGTCAAATAAAAATACTTTATTAAAATTTAAAGTAATCATTTGTAAAAATAAAAAACGTATTAAACGTGCCTTTTTTCGCGGCTTGTCTTTGACTAGACTATCTTAACATATATCTTATGTGTTTTTACGTACTTAAAAGCCTCAATATATATCATATCTCAATTACTAAGTATTTATTTAATGTAATATAGTTTATTAATTTTATTCTGACAATTATTATTATTTATCACGTACTTACATCACTTTATATTAATTACCACCCTGAAAATTAAATTTGAAAAATTTTACCGTGGGTTTGAATCGAACCGAAGTCCACAGGTATTTGAATCCGACGTGTTACCGTTGAGCTATGGCAACATTGAATTCGAATAAAGAAAAACTGATATAAATCGTTTAACTGATATAAATGTACCTACTTCACGCGGGAATCCATCGATATCTTGTGAATCCGTTACATTAAAGCACACGTCAGAACGTGTTTATCACAATTGTAGTTGTTCGTTTAATATTTACACAATATTTTGGCAAGCTCAGCTCAGTGGGCCTTAAAACAAGAAGTTTTATGTTGACGTTGTCAGTCATATCCGCATTGAATACCAAACCAGTAGAAATTAGACGAGAATTATATAATATCATATGAAACCATTTAAAGAAGAAAATTATAAGAATAAATGTGTGTATTTGCTCCTGACATATTTCATAAGACTTAATATAGGTATACCGAGTATACCGGTATACCGAGAATACATCAAAATACTAAAAAAAAAATCATATACATGAAGTTAAAGAAGGGAGATTGCCACAGCGCCTATGGTAGAGAGTGTGTCGCTTTTTTCCACTGTTTTGAGCGCCCCGTCGCGGCTAATCAGCCGAACTATACGCACGTTTCAGCAGCGGAGGAGAAGACCAAATTGTGCGTACGATAGGTACCTAGTAGAGGGGAAAGGAATATGTGCGTATACACGGGTATAGCTATATATGTTTTGTATTCTAGCTGCCTCGGCTCTCGGCTCCCGGCTCTCGGCAGCTCGCAGCTCTCGCATGCGTGCGTATACCTAAATCTATTCCTGATGTGATGTTCCCTCAAAAACGGTTTTGAATGTTGGACAGTTATTATATGTCCGGTCATATATTACTCATTAAATGTGTATTAAATACTTGTACAGCTAAATACTGAGTTTTCCTCGTATAAAATAAAAAATTGAGTAACGAAAACGTAAGCCCCGATATTTAATGTAACTTCTTGAAACTTGATCTCTATAAAATAATCATTTTTACAACTTGAATAATTTATGTTTTTATAGATTTATAAAAATTTAGCACATTAAAAATATCAGAATAATACACACACGCTTCACTTTGATTTTTAAGTTTATTCAATAGAGAATGACTTTTTCTGTAATTAAAATGTCATTCTTCAACACATGTAACTTTTCTAATAAGAATAAGTAATTGTGAAAATATTTAGAAAAATAATTCTACTTGTAGGCCAAACTTTAAAACAATTATCAATATAAAGAAAAAATAAACTAATACTTAAGCTTAAACCCTGGAGCTTCACGATAAACATGTGTCACTGTAAGTGCTAAAGAAAAGAGTGCGTTGGTAGTCAAGGTAACTAAGTACCGCATTGTGTAATTTTGCTTTGAGCATTCTGGGGTTCAAATCTCGCTCGCAGCAGAATTTTTTTTTTTTTACGATTTTTTTTTATGGTAGTACAAAACTTTTTTTTGATAATAGTATTTAATTCTCATGTTTATGTTGCTTACCGACTACGCTTTGTAAATTCATTCCTTGTAAAGTTGGGTGATTTTGTTAGATATTTAAATTTTTTAATAAAAATATAATATCATTAGTGGGGAAAATGCTAATTACCATTTCATCCTTTTTTAGATGGCTATAAAACTATTATTGATGAAGTTAAAAATCAACCAAAAGTAATTTAATAGTACTAAGTTATTTTACACTATTCTAACAAAATGGTTATGATCTCACTTCGATGAGGATCACACCTTTTACAACCCAATTAATAATTGTGTTAAACTTATTCAAACAATTAATTAAACTATTAGAAACCAGGAAAATTTTTGAAAACACTTTTTATCAAATGATTTTTCATTGCTTTTCCAAGTTAAACACAAGTTTATTGATAAAACACTCAGTTAACTGGAGAGCAAAGTATGGCATCACTTAACATAAAGGAAACCATGAAAACATTAGTAAAATAAAAGGCAAGGTATTAAATATTTAGGACTTAAAAATTTTTTTCCTATTTTAGAACTAAATTTTGCCTATTCTATAGATATAACTTATGTTGTACAAGTTCTTACACTAATTTTGATGATTCAGATCAAAAAATTGTTTTTAAATCCATACGGCATTTACCAAAAAAATTAAATTTATAGTACCTTATAATTTTTTCAGAGCCACAATTGTGACCTCTTATTAATCGTCTATATTTTGTTTAAAAAATTTTTAATCTAATAAAAGGGTAGTCTGAGTATGTCTCATGGTGTATACATGTCATAAAATGTATGTAAAAAAACGTATTGCGGGAAAACTGGGCTTTTTTTGTCCATGAGCACTGCACTAAAAATGCTCTCAAAATTTTACGCTTTGATCAAACTTGTCTGATTGTAAACCCTCAGCTGAGACATTCAGCCCAAATCTAACAACAAAATTGCGGCCTATTTAGATCATAACTACTTAATTTAATCTTAAAACTTGATAACATGTATATGCGTCTGCGTTCACAGACAGAGTTCTGTTTCTCGTCAAAATTCAACTTTTTAGTACTGTAATAATACTATTTTTTGAGTTAATACTTGATTTTCCTTTATCTCACAAAAATGCCCATCAATTGTTGCATATAATAAGCGTATGTGTATGTATATGTACACACATCAATATGTTACTAATCACATTTTAGAACTTTTTGAAACAATTTTAACAAACTTTAAATTTTTTATCTTAAAATTAGTACTACCATCGACAGACGAAATTTTAATTTTACTTATACATTTTTTTAATTTCAATGTAAATATGTTGGTAAGTTTTAATCTCTTAGTACATACCTCTATAATTTTTTGCACCTATAATAAGGATTCTCATGATCGGTTCTAATCATCCTTAGCTTATGATTTTGTTTTGGTATACGTACTAAGGCTAAAAAAACCAATGTGATTGGTCAATTTGTTTTTTATTAAAACATATAAACTTCTAAAAATCAATGTTAAAATAAAAAAAGTTTTGCTTTTTGTTCTTAATTATTTTTTTAATGTTATATTTTATGATTAAAACTTCACAGCAACATTAAGTTCCTGACTAAAAGCATGATTAAAAAAAATTAAATAAAAAAAACAAAAACAAAATTTGATATAGGTAAATTCGGGTGTACGTGTGCATCAATACTCATGTCTCTACAATCTTTTGAAAATATTTAGTAAGCCTAGTTGTTTCTAATCCCGTTCCTAAAGTCGCTTCAATTTTTATCGATATCTTTATTATTTTCAAATTAAGAATCATATGATATTATGTAAATATTTTAAATGACAAATATTAAATTGTGTCCAACAAAAACTTTAGGACTAAACCAAATTTTTAAAGTGACTATAATTATACCTGGATTCAATAAATATTAGTACAACTAATTTAGTGCAACATAAAAATTAAGAAATAAAAATTATTGATAAAAGTTAAGAGCTATGTAATTGGTAGAGATTTTTTTTTTTAATACCTACTACGATTCATTCGAGAAATCACTGGTTTCTCAGCAGACTATTAAATGATTTTATAGAAATTCTACTCAAAATATTTTTAATTATTATTGTTATTATTATTATTATAATTATAAATATTATCATTATTATTTATCCCAGGAATCAAACTAGTACTTTTTATACTAAAGATATCTAAAGACCACGTTTGTTGAACGCATTATATTTCATTGTTTAGGTGGTAGTCTTATTTGAGTATTGTTTCTAGAAAATAAACACAGAAAAACATCACTGCTTTTTTTCAATTAAATGGTGTAAAACGATTTTTCAGCCATTTAAAAACGATTATTGGCGATTAAATCGTTCAGAAGATATTAAAAAAAAAAAATTACTTTCAAAAGTTTCTTTTTTATAAGCTCTACAAAATTTGTATTCAATACTTTGTTGTAGAATTTAAATTTATTTCTGTAACAGATACCAAATCTTTTTTGACTGTTTTTATGTTTATTTTGCATTATGAAGCGTCTGCATTAATTGCTATCTGCAGCAAAACATACAGTACTAAAAAGTTGAATTTTGACGAGAAACAGAACTCTGTCTGTGAACGCAGACGCATATACATGTTATCAAGTTTTAAGATTAAATTAAGTAGTTATGATCTAAATAGGCCGCAATTTTGTTGTTAGATTTGGGCTGAATGTCTCAGCTGAGAGCTTACAATCAGACAAGTTTGATCAAAGCGTAAAATTTTGAGAGCATTTTTAGTGCAGTGCTCATGGACAAAAAAAGCCCAGTTTTCCCGCAATACGTTTTTTTACATACATTTTATGACATGTATACACCATGAGACATACTCAGACTACCCTTTTATTAGATTAAAAATTTTTTAAACAAAATATAGACGATTAATAAGTGGTCACAATTATGGCTCTGAAAAAATTATAAGGTACTATAAATTTAATTTTTTTGGTAAATGCCGTATGGATTTAAAAACAATTTTTTGATCTGAATCATCAAAATTAGTGTAAGAACTTGTACAACATAAGTTATATCTATAGAATAGGCAAAATTTAGTTCTAAAATAGGAAAAAAATTTTTAAGTCCTAAATATTTAATACCTTGCCTTTTATTTTACTAATGTTTTCATGGTTTCCTTTATGTTAAGTGATGCCATACTTTGCTCTCCAGTTAACTGAGTGTTTTATCAATAAACTTGTGTTTAACTTGGAAAAGCAATGAAAAATCATTTGATAAAAAGTGTTTTCAAAAATTTTCCTGGTTTCTAATAGTTTAATTAATTGTTTGAATAAGTTTAACACAATTATTAATTGGGTTGTAAAAGGTGTGATCCTCATCGAAGTGAGATCATAACCATTTTGTTAGAATAGTGTAAAATAACTTAGTACTATTAAATTACTTTTGGTTGATTTTTAACTTCATCAATAATAGTTTTATAGCCATCTAAAAAAGGATGAAATGGTAATTAGCATTTTCCCCACTAATGATATTATATTTTTATTAAAAAATTTAAATATCTAACAAAATCACCCAACTTTACAAGGAATGAATTTACAAAGCGTAGTCGGTAAGCAACATAAACATGAGAATTAAATACTATTATCAAAAAAAAGTTTTGTACTACCATAAAAAAAAATCGTAAAAAAAAAAAAATTCTGCTGCGGGCGAGATTTGAACCCCAGAATGCTCAAAGCAAAAGTACACGATGCGGTACTTAGC
The DNA here is from genome assembly GCF_000648655.2 of Copidosoma floridanum. The sequence continues at coordinate 1,291,984 of NW_019384269.1, read as the reverse complement.
TACCTCGACTACCAACGCACTGTTTTCCTAAGCACTTAAAGTGACACATGTTTATCGTAAAGCTCCAGGGTTTAAGTTTAAGTATTAGTTTATTTTTTCTTTATATTGATAATTGTGTGAAAGTTTGACCTACAAGTAGAATTATTATTTTTCTCAATATTTTCACAATTACTCATTCTTATGAGAAAAGTTACATGTGTTGAAGAATGACATTTGAATTACAGAAAAAGTCATTCTCTATTGAATAAACTTAAAAATCAAAGTGAAGCGTGTGTATATTATTCTGATATTTTTAATGTGCTAAATTTTTATAAATCTATAAAAACAGAAATTATTCAAGTTGTAAGAATGATTATTTTATAGAGATCAAGTTTCAAGAAGTTACATTAAATATCGGGGCTTACATTTTCGTTACTCAATTTTTTATTTTATACGAGGAAAACTCAGTATTTAGCTGTACAAGTATTTAATACACATTTAATGAGTAATATATGACCGGACATATAATAACTGTCCAACATTCAAAACCGTTTTTGAGGGAACATCACATCAGGAATAGATATAGGTATACGCATGCATGCGAGAGCTGCGAGCTGCCGAGAGCCGGGAGCCGAGAGCCGAGGCAGCTAGAATACAAAACATATATAGCTATACCCGTGTATACGCACATATTCCTTTCCCCTCTACTAGGTACCTATCGTACGCACAATTTGGTCTTCTCCTCCGCTGCTGAAACGTGCGTATAGTTCGGCTGATTTGCCGCGACGGGGCGCTCAAAACAGTGGAAAAAAAGCGACACACTCTCTACCATAGGCGCTGGCAATCTCCCTTCTAATCTCTGGTATATGATGCTATATAGTTTATGCATAGTTATTTTTGCTTGTAAGACATGATACAAATGTATAAAGAATTTTCTTATACAAACTTATCAGAAGTGTATCAAGAAAAACCTATGTCATAATAAAGTTTGCGTCATTAAATAGGGATATTTAATTCTGGACGGGTAATACAAACAAGTCGAAAAAATTGTAAATAAACATCAAGGTTTTCCATACGCAACCATCAGAAAATAACCTATATAAAATAATATCTACAACTATTTCGTAAATTACCATAAATATGTACTTGTTATCCACATATAGATATATTTCGTTCTGAATCATGGTAAATATTTTTACATCATATACACCGATACATTGGAAAGATGTCGCCAAGAAATTTACTGATAAAATATTATACCTCGCAATTTTATGTCCGGTATACTAAAAGAAATTTATATCAGGTTTTATCCCTACTGCTAACGAAAATCGCAATATTTATCGTGTGACATGTTTCGTAATTTATCGTGTGATTTAGCACACGATTTTTTGTGTGACATTATCGAGCAAAAAGTCACACAAATTATCACGCAATTTATCATGTAATAAGTCGCGCGATTTTTGTAAAATTTAAGTAGTTTGAAATTATTACTGTTTTATCATTAATTTTCTTATTTTTCTGTTTAAATACATGATGTTGTTATTATTCTTATAAGTTATATATACATATTGTAACAAAAAAAACGCGTTGGTAAATTACAAATCAACAATTTTTTTTTCAAGTTCAATTAATAGATTTTTATTGCATAGTTATGTTAAAAATTTTTATAAGATATAACATTCGTAATAACATGATTATACTTCAATATTTTTCTGGAATAATTTTTATGATTTATGATACATTAGATCTACAAAGATTATAGCATACAAATTTTAGATCACGATAGATTCAATCATGTCAATTAGGGCGATTATTTGTTAATTTATTATAACTTTCTATATGCAAACGCTAAAAATCTAGTAAAGCCAAAGTAAAGATCAAACCAAGATGTTAATAATCTGAATATAACAATCTGAATACTCTCTTTATTTATGTGACTTAAGTTTACTTAAGTTACGTTAAATTTAAACACTATATATTTGACTAGTTCTCTCTGTGCACGAGACAGATCTAAAGTTAAATTTTAACGTAACTGTTTGAGATCAATCATAAGATAGAGAAAATCGACACTAAGAAATTTGCTCGACAGATCTTAAAGAAATCATAAGATAATCTAGCAATCTATATCAAAATAATAGAAAAAAAACATAAATGAACAGTTACTTAGCATTACATCTTTAAGGTTAACAACGGTGAGCTTGACGAGCTCTAGGAGGCCGAGCGGAAGGGACAGGGTTAACACAATGACAAGGCCAAGGTTTAAATCAGAATACAATACAATTAACTTTAACGATTAACAAAACTGTAGAATTATTAAGAAGGATCGTTGTGTCGAGGCGTGGCTCACTAGACGTAGCGCGTGCTGTCGAGGTGAGGGCCAGTGCCGAACTGCTGTGTGCCACATTAGGTGGCTGCTTTGAAGGAGAGACTCCGTGAAGGAACAGAGGTGGCAGCAGCGCCTAATTTTGCTGCCGCAAAAATCTCGCGCGGGGCGAGCTGCTGCTTCCGCCGGTTTTGGCTCTTCGGCGCAGAGGCCTGCGGCGCTACAACCACTCTCCCTCCAGCGTTGTTCGCGGGAGGCGGACAGAGCGAAAAATGGACCCTTTTCTTCGTCTTCGTCGAAAGGGCGGGCTCTGGGGCCGTTGACGGGTCGGCAGATGGTGGTTGCCTAGTTGGAGGCACCTCCGGTGAGTCTGCCGGTGATGGTGACGAGGCCGTTGGAGAGGGTGGTGCCGTCTGCGTTGAAGGCGTTGAGGCGTCTTTGGCGTCCAGGTATGCCGGTTTCAGGGCGTCGGTTGAGACCGTGTGTGGTTTGCCGTTGACGTCGATGACGTATGTTCGTTCGTCGGTGCGACGAATGATCCGATGCGGCCCGGAGTAAGGCGGTTGGAGGGATTTCCTGATGGAATCGACCCTCTTAAAGACGTGCGTGCATGTCCGTAGGTCCTTGAAAAAGAACGGAGTTCTGTCCGGAATGTGTCTGGACGCTGGGACGGCCTTGACACTCTGCGCGAAGCTGCGGAGCTTCTCTGCAAAGGAGGCGGGGCTGGTTCCAGGTTGGCTTGTCGTCGAGAAGAAATCTCCGGGTACTCTCAAGGCGGTTCCATATAGCATCTCTGCTGAGGATGCTTGGAGGTCCTCCTTGAATGCCGTGCGAAGGCCGAGTAGGACCAACGGAAGCCGGTCCGGCCAAGGGCTATCGAGGTCGCACATAAGGACCGCTTTGAGCGTGCGATGGGTTCGCTCTACCATTTCGTTGGATTGGGGGTGGTTAGGCGTGGTCCGGATCCTGGAAGCGCCGAGAAGTTTTGTGAGCTCCGAGAACAATGCGGACTCGAACTGTGCGCCTTGATCCGACGTGATCGTTAACGGAGTGCCGTAGTGACTGATCCAGCGGTCGACGAGTGCTTGGGCGATGGTGATAGCCTGCTGGTCAGGCAAAGGGACAGCCTCTACCCACCTGGAGAACCTATCGACGATGGTAAAGCAGTATTAAAAGCCTTTGCACAGGAGCAGCTTGACGATGTCGACGTGGATGTGGTGGAATCGACCCTCCGGTACATCGAAGTCCCCGAGGGCCGAACGGTTGTGTCGGTGCACCTTAGCTCGCTGGCAAGGCTCACAGGAGTGGGCCCAGTGGTTGACCTGTTTGCGCATGCCTGGCCAAACAAACTTGGAGGCGATGAGCCGCGTCGTTGACTTGACGCTGGGATGGGCCAGGTTGTGGAGACTTTCAAAGGCGGTGCGTCGCAAACTCAAAGGCAGGTAAGGCCTGACCACGACTTTTGAAGTGTCCGTGGTGGCACCTTCGATAGACAGTGGCTGCAGAACCAAACTGGCGTTGGCTGGGAAATGGTGCATCTCTTCGTCTCGAGCTTGGGCTGCGGCGATCACCTCCGGGCTGAGGATTGAAGGGAAGGAGACGGTAGCGACCCTCGAAAGAGCATCAGCTACGACGTTGTCCTCTCCCTTGACGTGGGCGATCCTGGTGTTGAACTGGAGAATATAATTCAGATGACGAGCCTGTCTGGGCGAGGCCTTATCTGAACGCTGAGATGCTGCAAAAACGAGAGGCTTGTGATCCGTGTATATGATGAAATTTCTTCCTTCGATGATTCGCTAGAGAAAACGGATGGCGGCGTATATTGCGAGAAGCTCCTTATCGTAGGCCGCGTAGTTCTTCTCAGTAGCGGTCAGCTTCCGTGAGAAAAATGCCAAGGGACTCCAGACGCCATGGTCGTCCTGCTGCTCGAGAGCAGCGCCAATCGCGATGTCTGGGGCGTCCGTCCTTAAAGCGAGTGGAGCGTCAGCTTCTGAGAAGGTGGTCGTGGCGGCCTCGGAAACAGCAATCTTGCTGCGCTCGAATGCGGCGTCCGCTTCCGGGTTCCAGGGGATCTCAACGTTTTTCTTTTTAGGCGGTAAGCCTTGGAGTAGGCAGTTGAGAGGAGCCACGATGTGAGCAGCTTTCGGGATGCACCTCCGATAATAATTTAGGAGCCCTAGGTAGCGACGGAGCTCTGTGGAGGTCTTCGGGCGTGGGAAGTCCAAGATGGCCTGAACTTTTGGTGGAGGAGGGCGAAAACCCTCAGCCGTGACGGAGTACCCCAGATAGGTCACCTGGTCCTTTCCTAAGGTGCACTTATCCGGGTTGATGCGCAGCTTGGCTTTCCGCAGGACTTCGAAGAGCTGCCGGAGGTCCTTGAGGTGCTGGGCGTGATCCGGTGATGCGACGATGATGTCGTCTAGGTAAGCTCGGGCGAAAGGCAGATCTCGCAGCAAGTGATCCATCGTGCGCTGGAGGGACTGAGCTGCGTTGCGTTGACCGAGTGAAGATCGAGTAAACTCGAAGAGTCCAAATGGCGTTGTGACGGCCGTCTTTGGAATGTCCTCCTCGGCGATGGGTATCTGATAAAATGCCTTTTTCAGATCGACGACCGAGAAGATGTTGCCCTTGGCTTCCTGCAAGAGGTCCTCTACGACCGGAAGGGGATAGCGATCAGGGATCGTGCAGGCGTTAAGGCGCCTGTAGTCCCCGGTGATGCGCCAGGAGCCGTCGGGCTTTGCAACCAAGTGCAGGGGGCTCGCCCATTGGCTGGACGAGGGACGGACGATGCCTTGGTCCAGGAGGCGTTTAAATTCGTCCTTGGCTGCAGCTAAACGCGGGCCAGTGAGTCTCCGGAGGCGCTCAGAGACGGGTGGTCCGGTGGTGTTGATCTGGTGGTGTACCGGCAGATCAGGTAGCTCAGCTGCGGAGCCGTCCGTGAGAGTGATGTCAAGGAACTCCTGAAACAGACTAAGGTATTGCTGACCCACGTCTCCGGAAGGGACGTCGACTGCGTTGACGACGGCGACGCTGTGGACGGGAGCCATGGCGATGCGGCCCTTGGACGTGAGCCCGGTCGAGCCGTCGATGAGCTGCCGTACCCGAAGGTCAACAAGAAGATGGAAGTGGGAGAGAAAGTCGGCTCCCAGGATGGCCGTCTGGACGTCCGCCACTGTGAAAGCCCACTTGAACGCCCTGCGTAGACGTAGGTTAAGCTCCATGTGCTGGACGCCGAACG
>NW_019384269.1:1258538-1282835 GCF_000648655.2 Copidosoma floridanum | reverse complement strand
GGGGGGGGGGGGGGCATAGTGATAGCGTCACAAAGCGTTGGCAAACGTGAGATAAGAAAAACAAACTTTTCTGCTGCGTCACTTCACACACGCGTGTCCAGTTCTCCGAAGAGAGAGAGAGAGAGAGAGAGAGAGAGAGAGAAAAAAACTATGGAAGATATCACGCGCAGCCGGTCACCCGTCCTTGTCTCTCCACCGTTTACGCACTATTCTTTGTGTGCTTGACTGGCGTCAAGTGCGTGAGATAGAGAGAGAGAAACGCGCGAGGCGCGTGAAAACTTTGCACGGGACACAAAAAATGGCGGGCGCTGACACGAGGCAAGGCCGCGTGCGTCTCGTTAATGTTTATGCTTTACAGGTGGAGTGTGGAAGGTAAGGTGTTTTTTTTTTCCTTAATTCCACGCACTGGCACAGCACTGCACTTATGTCCTGCTTAACTGCCCTCGCTAGCACCGTTGTCGCAAATTGCAAATTTTAACTTTTCAGGGTCACCACTTCAAGGTTAACAACGGTGAGCTTGACGAGCTCTAGGAGGCCGAGCGGAAGGGACAGGGTTAACACAATGACAAGGCCAAGGTTTAAATCAGAATACAATACAATTAACTTTAACGATTAACAAAACTGTAGAATTATTAAGAAGGATCGTTGTGTCGAGGCGTGGCTCACTAGACGTAGCGCGTGCTGTCGAGGTGAGGGCCAGTGCCGAACTGCTGTGTGCCACATTAGGTGGCTGCTTTGAAGGATAGATTCTGTGAAGGAACATAGGTGGCAGCAGCGCCTAATTTTGCTGCCGCAAAAATCTCGCGCGGGGCGAGCTGCTGCTTCCGCCGGTTTTGGCTCTTTGGCGCAGAGGCCTGTGGCGCTACATATCTATATAAGCTTTCTGCGCGGGTTCGGACCTGTTTTAAATGGTGCCTTTTCAGCTGCTCGTAATGACCGGATTTTGTGTCTAACAACGTCTACTGCTTGTGCCAAATAATCTGCCTTTTGAGATGGTGTAGTATTTACTTTTTTTCATGACATAATCATAATAGAAGCCTAAAAAAAACAACCAACACAGTGATTGTTATTCTTGTTTTAATATACAAAGCTCATTCATACATAATATCCGAATTAGGTAATATGAAAGTTAGGCATTTTATGCATTTATTTGTGGTTTCAATTGCACGAAAGATCTCTATATTTCACAACTAATAACATTTTTCATTTATAAATATAGTTTTAAAAAAATATTTCATGTAGAAATTTCAGAAAGAAAAGGCGCTTAAAAAATGACAGCATTTGTAGATGGACAGAAAATACTGATATTTCAATAACTACAAAAAAGGCATTGTAAAAATTAGTTCGAGGAGGGACTTTTATCTTTTTGTATTGCTTCTTTGTCAGAATTTTTCGATATAAAACATGTAACTACCGTTCCATCTTCACATGACTATAAATATACTTTTACAAATAACTCTACACATCTATTGTTACGGATCGTATGAACACGCTTTGAAGTATGAGTAAAATTAATGAAATTAAATGTTGTACTCACTTATTAGTAGACGAAGCTTATTTGCCTCTATCCGCTTTACTGGGCTTCAGCCAGGGATATTTTCAACTCCTCTGGTTAGGTCATATGCTCGATTACACAAATAATTTTTCCACAAGTGGAGAGCTGCTTGTATTAGAAAAAAAGATCGATGTTTTTTTTTTTAATCAATTCCCATTTGAAGCTGTCAATAGATATATTTTCGCTCAAATAAACCTATTATAAAAAATGCAATAATTTATTATCCAGAATGTCTAAGAAGAAGTCATACTCTTAAGATCGTATTTGTGGCCTATATAAAATAAACAAAAAATAGTACTGGAAAAAATACTCAAGTACCATATAATTGATCATGATATAACGCTTGGTTCTAGATCTCTCTTCAAACCTAATATAACCCTGTTTGTCTTGATAAAACTTAATACATTGCAGAATGAAATTTATTTTGGTAACTGTTATCCTGGAGTTGTCTAAGAGTATTAGAAATGCTTTCAAAAACCGCTTAGAAATATAACGAAATATTTTAAATTAATAAAAATATATTGTACACATACCCTTTTTATTCCCAGTATTTTGATTTTCAAAATATATCATCCTCTACGTGTTCATTATAAGGAGATATTGGCTCATCTCTAAAAACATTGGGTGACATTCAGTTAAAAATTGATAGNAAAATCATGCGTTATAAAAACCCAATCGTTAGATAATAGGAAACTCGTGGAAAAAAGCACGATAACAAAAACAAATCACATAAGAGTAAGGAGCAATTGAAAAATGTGATATCAGAAGCAACAAGATCAGAATAGTGTACTTCTCTCGTAAGCGTGGCCTTCTGACGACTTACGATATCAGCAGCCATTTAACTGTATAAACAAAAAAAAACAATACAAATCTTGTGTTTCAGGGCTGGAACCATGCCGGTGATACAGCAACCTGGAGAAATAGAGGAAATTGAAAGAAACCCTCAAATATTGGTGGAGAGCTTGGGCCTTATCCAAGCAGTGATACCACCTGTACTGATCAACATATGTTGAAAAAATCTATTTTTAAACTAATTTTTAATCATTGTTTGTCAAAAATTTACAGCTGTAGTTTATAGCTATATTTATAGCTGAATTTTATACATTATTATAGCTGTTTCCCTGGTAGCACAATCTTACGCACTGGCAGTGCGTAAGTCTGCACCTGGTCTGCTTCCTGGATCTTTTGTTATTCTGATGCATGGCAAGTGCATAAGACGCTTTGCGGCAGATTTGCGCAAGATTAGCGTGCAGGCGAGTGCGCAAGATTCTTGCGCAAGAAGTGCACAAACCTGACGATCAGTCGAGTGCGTTATTCGTCTTGACTTGACGCACTCTTAACTGTGGCAGATTTGCGCAAGATTTGGGTGCAGGTGAGTGCACAAGACTCTTGCGTAAGAAGTGCACAAATCTAACGATCATTTGAGTGCGTTATCATTCTGACTTGACGCACTTCCACTTGCGGCAGATTTGCGTGCAGGCCAAAGCGCAAGACCCTTGCATAAGAAGTGCACAAATCTGACGATTAGTCTAGTACGTTATTTGTCTTAACTCGACGTACTCCCGATTGCGGTATAGATTTGCGCAAGATTTGTGTGCAGGCGAGTGCGCAAGACTCTTGCGCAAGAAGTTCACAAATCTGACGGTCATGCAATCAAGTGCTCGTTATTATTTTTATTCAATGCACTCCTTTTTGTTGGAGAATTTTGCAGAATTTTTGCAGGACAATAATTAATAAAAGCTGTTTTTACCACAGTTTTGACTTATTTTGCTTGTAATAACTTGTTTGTTACGTTTTTGCTCGTGCAGAAAGTGTGAAGACATTTCTCAAGTGAGATTTTAACATCAAAATTTTTCGAGATTTTTCAACATGGTTATGGGAGACATTTATTTTTGTGTACTGACATTTTTTTATGTACAATCGGCATCTCAAAATTATAAATCACCTTTATATAAGAAAAAATATTATGAAATTAATATTAATACACTAGTTTTGCTAACTCATTAAGGAACCTTCATTGTATCGGATAAAAAATTTATTTTTGAAAATCAGTGACTAATAGTAATACTAGTGTATTTTATAGTATTAGAAATAAAAATAGTTCATAATTAAAAAATGTATGTACATGTGTGCGTATGAATGTTTGTGTGTATATGTATGAGTGTATGTATATGTGATCGGTCATGTCTCAGAGCCCTGTGGTCTGACTTTAATAATTTCGGGTTCAAGCTTATTGTTTTTGCAAACTTATACCGGCTCGAAAAAAATTTTAGTTTTGCACTTTATTAAGGTAGATGCTGTTCGTTTCTAATTTTTGACACGGTTTTTTACCTTAGTAAGGGTCTAAACAATTTTTTTAGCTTTTAAAATTATTTTGATTTCTTAAGTATATAATCAACACTATTTTATATTATCAATGCTTTTGAAAATTTTTTTTATTACTTTGAATGTGTACAATACTAAGATTTCAAGATTTGTTGATGTGTCAGGAAAACAACTATAGATTTTTTTTATTTTATGTTATAGTGCTCTACGTCCGGCTCCTTTAATAAGGGCACTACTATAATGGGCACTTAGCACTTGGGAGAAGGAAGGGATGAGTGATGGGAGGCCTCCTATTACTGGGAGGGGGTAGGGGGAAATTAGGCAATTTTTGCTACGAGAAGGTCGCCTAAACCCTCCCCGAGAAGCATTGCGTGGTAAAAAAGCACATGCGAAAAATCACAGAGGTACTTGCCCGAAAAGTCGCACAGGCCGGGAATCGAACCACAGTCTCCCGCGTGCCAATCCACGACCTAGCCGACTGAGCCACCGCGCGCTCTAACAACTATAAATAACAAAAAAAAACGTAGGAGCGGCGTTGCCTCAGTAGATAGCATACTTATTACTGATACAACGTGGTTTTAGAGGTCGTGGGTTCAATTCCCAGTGAATGCAGATTTTTTCAAAAAGTGTTTTCATCAAGAATAGTCCCTATGTAACCCTGGCTGTTTCGGGGCGGGTTTTACCGTGGAATTTTCCTTCAGAGTAATTCCAGAGTTTTTTCTTTGCCCCACAGGTCTTCGGGCCTGGGAGAATGCGAAACAGTGTTAGGGCTATAGGTAGGGATTAGCAGATCAGATGTCAGGAGTCGGGCAGGGATCGCTGGCCGTACCAGCGAGGAGTGGTCCCTGAATCATGGGGCTTCTCTGGAGATGCTAATTAGTCTGGATGCGATGCTTCGGCAGAGAGCGCCGGCTTAATCGAAGAGGAGTGGACGTCCTGGAATATGGCGTCCTCTCTGGGGAAAGGTTACATAGTGGCAAGTGGACCCGATGCACCAATGGTGTAAAGAGTGTAAGCTTAACTGGCAAGGTGTTCCCCTGGAGATACTCACACTGTGCCCATGGATTCAGGTATGATATCAGTAAAAAGGGTTGGAAATGGATGTAGCAATACCCCCCACACATAAGTGGTGTGTGGGTGGCCACTAGGCCAGTAGGCTGTCGTGGTTACCTGATAGAAAAAAAAAAAAAAATGTATTTACACTTTCCTCTGATAAAATTATTTGGATCAAAAGGATTAAAATAATAGAGTGACGAGAAAAAAAGCTATGGTAGGTTGTAAGCATAAATAAAATATATACTATAATGAAATCACTAGTTAACAAATTGATCCAAATATATTGCAAAATAAAACATTTAGTGGGTATCATGGCAGGAGTGTGAGGCGCAAATATAAATATTTGGGGTGGGGGTATAAGTGCTTTTCACAACGAATACACCCTATAAACATATTGGAGAAAGCAAGCGAATTATTCCTTACGTGGCAGTGTGTTTAGAAAGGTCAAAATATCGTGACAGAAGTGGGCTGAAATAACCAGCCAAGAAAACTGTATCATTAAATAAAGAAACAGATATGCGTATATACAACGACAGTTACGAGAGCTTAGGATTTTAAATAATTTAACAACATAAACAGTACATTTTTAACTAAACACTTACAGTATGTTTGTCGCTAAAAATTTCTTGTGTTTTGTATCAGAAAAGTTGTTATCAACAAAAATTTTATATACCTGTGGATTATATTTTTGATGATGACATTGCAAATAAGTGTTGAGCTACAAATTCCTGAAAAAAATGGGAAGTCAAAAAATACTATTAAATATTTTTCATGGGAAGCAAGTACAAACCCACGATTTGTGCACTTCTTACGTAAGAGACTTGCGCACTCACCTGCACGCAAATCTTGCACAAATCTGCCGCAATCAGGAAAGCGTCGAGTCAAGACAAATAACGCACTCGACTGACCGTCAGATTTGTGCACTCTTTACGCAAGAGTCTTGCTCACCCGTCGTGCTTCAGAATTATGTAAGATTTTTGAAGTAGACTAGATGCAGACTTACATAATTTTGCTGTCGATGTAAATCTTGTGCAAGAAGTACGTAAGAAATGCAATAAATATGATAAGTTACATCGTAAATACGAAGACTTGAAACGAATGTGTAAAGCATCTGAAGAAAAATTGACAGATTATAAGTTAATTAATGAAAAACTACAAAAACTTTTGTTCTTACGGGAAGAAGATTCAGGTAAGAAATAACGTCATTTATATAAAATGCTCGTACATGTGTAGCAGAAAGTTACAGTATTCTTTGATGTAAAGGTAAAAATAGTGTATTAAAACTACTTCAATTTGTCCGTTAATCAACGTAAGTTTATGTCTCTTGGGGTCATAGCAAACTACATAGTTGGTATAAGAGGGAAAAATATTAACTCTTGGCTAGTGCTTTTTATTATTACCAAAATATTGTGTACCTGTCGAAGCTTTACAGTGCTAAATCCTATTTATCCTGAACATTATTTAACATAAAAAAAATTTTAGATGATATATTAGCTGATGTAGTAGTAAATATTACATCATATTATATCCATATTTTCTCACGGTAACGTTCAATATCAGAAGGTACTGAAAAACACTGATAAGTAGAAAAGATTAAGATTGACACATCGTAGTGTCTGCATGAAGAAAGGTGCACAGGATTCCAAGTCGTGCTGTAATTTGTTAGTCGTATTCTCTAAGATAGGATCCGATGCTAGTGAAGGATATTTGAGGCTGCAAATAATTAGTGATCTTGGATATGCTCAGCTAACCTAGAGTTCTAAGGATTTTCTTGAAACTTGAAACTTGAATCACGAAATTATGCTGGATGGCGCTAGGGTCATTCGGCGTTCAAGGGTACCAGGGGTCTGATCGGGGCATTCGATATCTCGCAAAAGTAAGCATTTTGGTCGATTATCGGCGATAATTCCTAAACTGCGCATGCGCATTATCGTCATTTTTGGTTATTTTATAGGGATTATCGAAAATAATGCTTACTTTTGCGAGATATCGAATGCCCCGATCAGACCCTCTCTATCAGGACCTTCTATATCTCGCAAAAGTCAGTATTTTTTTCGATAATTTATATGAAATTATGGTTGTGCGCATGCGCAGTATACGAATTTTCGAAAAAATACTGACTTTTGCGAGATATCGAAGGTTGTGATAGAGCCCGCATTCTCGGCTGCCAGAAAGTTTTCTTACTTAGCCTTAATCTCTCTGCTCTGCTCATCGCTGGCTTAGGACTATAGAGTTATTTTGAGTAAAATAAATAGTGAATAATAATAAATGTACAAGTATTGTCCAGTTTTGTACAAATCTTTCAGATATATTTTTATCTCGTATTAATTGAGCAACACATGTTTATTTCTTGTTTCTGGATGAAAGAATTGTAATATTTTTAGTATTACATGCTTAATCTCGAGAGCATTGTCCAATTATATACAATCGAATACCAAAGTCATGGGTGTATTGGACTTGAAGAGTATTCGTTGATTTTAAAGGCTTTTACACTTTATGGTAGATCTATAGATTTTGGTAAAGTACCGAAAAATTATTCAGGTTTTGTATCCTTACTGTAGTTCTTCAGAGTTAAGTTCTTTTGATAATGATAGTGCCTTATTTAGGTTACTTTTCTGCGGCTTTCGTCATGTGGCTTTCGACCTCGGAAGCATCAGCCCTTGGAGTTGAAGAAGTCGCTGCTCGGCTGCAAGTTGATGTTAGAGCTGGCCTTTGGTGGGAAGAAGTTAATCATAGGAAACAGCTTTTTGGTTGTAATGAGCTCATATTCAAGGTGGATGAGCCTACATGGAAAAAGTATGTGGAGCAGGTGAGGTCTATTGGTTTCATGAATCTTTACCCTAATTTTTTATGTAGTTAAACTCTCTTCACTAAATTTGTCAACTCAAGTGAATTCCTTATTGCTTTTAGTTTAAGAATCCACTAATTCTTCTCTTGCTTGGCTCCGCTTGCGTCAGTGTCTGCATGCAGCAGTTTGATGATGCAATCAGCATAACTGTGGTAAGTTCTTGTTTATTTCTATTTGATGTGACGTGATTTCTGGAGTCCTATATATTTTGGTAGGGGTCTTTGATGTAATATGTAACCACAGTGCAAGATAAGACTGGTGGTATGAAGTACCCCTCTATGCTTTGCGTGGTCTGTCGCAATTTTGTAACAGTACCAAGTTTTTCACCAGGTGGATTAGTGTCAAAAAGGTAGTATATATATACATACATATTGCAATGGTTACACACACACGGAGATACTCACACTGTGCCCATGGATTCAGGTATGATATCAGTAAAAAGGGTTGGAAATGGATGTAGCAATACCCCCCACACATAAGTGGTGTGTGGGTGGCCACTAGGCCAGTAGGCTGTCGTGGTTACCTGATAGAAAAAAAAAAAAAAAAATNTTGGTTAAGAAAATTTATTTCTTGGTATTTGTACTGTACACAACATCAGTCACAAATATCTGAAGCGATGCATCTACCAAATTTGCTGGTCAAAAGTTATACGAAATTTTATAAAAGTCAGTTTTCATCGACTTCTGAATAATTGTATCTCTTTCTAACATATGTAGCTCAGCTCCTTCAACAGTTAGTGTTCTTACTGGGCTTGGATCAAGACCTATTGATTAAAAAAAATTTTGTTCGGTTTTGTGCTTTCATTCGAAAGTTACAGCTGTTTCAATTAGAGCGTAAATATCGCTAATAATGTGATTTTGGCTAAAATTCAGTATTTTTCATAAAATCACTATAACTTTTCATTCGGGGCATACAATTCAAAGATTTTTGTTTTAATCATTAGGACTATATTTTTGCTTTCATTTAAGCCCAGATAAAGCCACCTAATGGAGTGCACCACTTGGCTACCAACGTTGGAAGTAGCACCACCGTCGTTTTTGCATTTATGTAGCGAAAAGAAGCCAATTAGACGAAACCCCGAGACACGTGAGTAGGGAAACTAGGCAGGTACGGGGCCACCCCCCTCGCCCCCTGGCCTCGTAGCTAGGCAGGTACGGGGCCACCTCCCCTCCTGGCCTCCTTCCAGGGCCAGCCATGGCCTCGTAGCTAGGCAGGTATACGGCCACCTCCCCTCCATCAGAGTTTCGTGCTATTGCACACATCTTCAGTCCCTCCACCCATGCCTGGCCACGCTCCGACCTCACCTAGGCAGGGTCTTAAAATTTTTTTAGATTTAAAAATTATTTTTATTCCATTGTTAAGGTAAAGTACCCTGTATTCGGACAAAAGTGTTGTTCGGACCTATATCCGGACAGCAGCGATAATTACATAATTTTTTTACAATTTCTGAATGAAAAAATTTATTTGTAATCTACAGTATTGAATTGATTTAGGATAGTTACAACATACGTCGAATTAATTTGATAATTCATGAAAAGAAATGTTTTTTCTTGCAAATCGAGGTTTTTTGTGTTTGGCTGCTGTCCGGAAATTAGATACTACGGTTCAAACTGTACCCCATATTCGGACATACATAATCCAGCAATTCACTTGCTTACAAGTGCAAAGAAATGGTTATACTATGTAGTAAAATACAATAATAATTTGTTTTTTGCATTTGTTTAACAAATTAAAGCCATTAAAGTAAAATATAACTGTATATAAAGATCTGCCATAACCTCATTTTCTCAATGTTCACGACTGTCCGGATTATGGTCCCTACGTCGTAACGGGACCTATATTCGGACTATTTAGAAATGAATTGTCCGAATATAGGGGTTTTGAGACTGAATCTTTATAATTATTTTAAACAATGATCACACGGTCACAAAGAACTTTTTTTTTAAAGGGACAGAAAAATTACTTTATTATCTATATGTCAACCGCCTTTTTCGCAAAAACAGCTAATTTCTTTGTGAATTTAGAAATAGTGGATTACCTAAAATTATGTGTCCGAATAGAGGGTACTTTACCTTATTTCCATTTCTCTTTTTTTATTTACTTATTTTTTTTATTTCGAAATAAAATATTTTCCCCTCATTCGGATTTGAACCTTGCTTCGCAGGGTAATAGTCAGGTACGCTACCGACTGTACCATCGGATGATTGGATACTTACTATACTAATACACACATATATGTTTGGTACCGCACTGTCTTATTGACATAAAGCGTAAATGTCTTAAAGATAACTGAAAGATGACCTTTATGATAACTAAAAAAAAGACTTAAAAATAACTTAAACATGCCTCTTACAATGTTTACACTCATGAAATGATTTAGAAGCACGCTTCATAAAAGCCCCAACCAAACGCTCTTATCTGTGAGGTACAACCATCGAATCTTACCTCTCCAAAAGAAGCGTAGCCAAATTTTTTAGTTCGTCCATTGAAAAAATTTAGTCATTAATAGATTGATTACAAAGCAATGGTTACATCCATTCCATGGACTCAGGCAAATGTAGGAGAAACTTTTTGTACAGTCTAACTGAAGAGGTGTGAATAAAGGGGGTGCGCGAAATAAAAACGAGTATTTTAAAGTAAGACAAAACGTTTATTTAATTTGACTGCCGACCGACGTAAAACACAACTGACTTGATACAGTTTACAGACTTACTACTGACAAAACGGACAAAGACAATAAAGCTAGAGCTGACGAAAGGTGTAGAAGGCACGGTGGCTTACACTGTACTGACTCTAGGGCCCGCAATTATCACCTTGCCTGTGGCGCTGTCTTACACACTATATATACTGCCTATCAAAAAGTCGTACATGCCAACACTAACATTATGATGTGCACAGTTTGCCTTGTACGCCCCATTATGATGAGAGCAGACAGTGGCTAGTTTTATTTTATCAATCGGAGGATAGCCCAAATCTGTAATATCATGAACTTTAAATTTGAATCTCTCCAACCATTGTTTTCTCAATGAGCCAAATACATGCACTTTTCTTGCATTTTGTAGGTGTTTTCGGAGAATTGTTCCGATAGTATTGTACGGGAAATTTCCCGATTCCCAAGATATACCATGAAAACAGCGTTCCAACCATAAATTTTCTCTTCTATATTTGTCTAAGAGTCGCTGCCATAAAAATGGCTCTTTGAAGAGAAACACTGTAGGTTCATCGTCAGAATGGAGTGGAAGTATAGCTAATTCCTTGAGAACTAATTCATCGACAGGCTGTTTAAAGCCTTGCATATCAACTATGTAATCCATTGATTGCTCATAACCTTCTCACTATCATATTTTTGGAAACTTTCCTCCCCAATTCTCTATTTCTTATTACTTTTTTCTGATTCTTTTTTCGTGAGATTCAAATTCCAAACGCACATCTACTGGAGCATTTTTTTAATGAGTCACTTTGCTTGGAGCAATCAATCAAAATTAAAGGCGTGACGTTCAGAAAATCATATCTGTTTAACATTGGTGCGGGGGATTTACCATAATATGAATTCTGAAATAAGCATACATGTCATACAACAGTGCATACTGATTGTTTGTCATATCGAGATTGAGATTACCATAGGGATAATATTGTGAATTGAAATGGGGTCTCACATTTCTTATGTTACAGTGATCGAACTTGCTAGCACTAGCAGCTATCTTATTCTTTCGGTTTGTTTGAAAATCCAGTATAACATAACGTGGCTTTTCCAACTGATTGGACGTCTTGACTGTCCTGATATGCTTCGATGTTGTGGGTAAGAGTGGATATTCGTAGAGCTCCCAAGTACGAAAACTCATAGATATCAATTTGTCTTTTTGCAAATAATTGAGCAGACGAATTTTATGAGAATCTGACATTACTACATAGGGCATAAGCCATTCGAGCTTCAGTATTACTATTTCAAACTCTTCCCACGTCTGTGGTTCATTAGAATTCGCAGCAGGAATAGCACCTTGAACAACTGCATTTAAATCATTTCTCGATCTCCTTAGTATAAGTTCATGTTTTACATTAACAACTATCTTTCGATAATCTTCAGCAAAACCTAAAATCATGTTGAGAGGAATTGAGACATCAAAGCAGCTGTCCTCCGTTAGACTTAAAGCGTGAGTTCCGTTCCAACCTGCATTCTGACTCAATACGTCTTGATCTGGACTGAGTGTTAACCGATTTTTCATGATAGTTGTTAGACCCACATTTTTACTTATTTACATTTACATTTTTACTAATCTATCTCAATAGCGTTCATCTCATACCTAATTTCTTCAAATAGGTGGCAGATGGCGTTAGTCACCAGCTCAGTATTCGTAGTTGCTGTATTTCCATCTGCTTTAACTAATTTTCCATAAATGTGTAACGAACTGCGTGATGGTAGTAGACATAGGTCCTGATGTTGATATATGGATACGGAATTAATATACGGATTTCACCACTGTTACCATAAGTTGCGGAGGCGTATGGCTGATAGGCATCAATCTCATAGTGTGCTATGGATTCATCAAAAGTGACAGGAGACTGAATGCTGAAAATTTCTTCCATATTTTACGCAACAAAACAAGAATATGCAAGTTAGTTTCCACCACGGCCTTTAATTTTTAATCCTAAACTTTTCAGAAACTGAACGTTTTGACGTGTCAGTTGTCTTTGACGTATTGACAGTTTGACTGTTCGTTGTTGACTGACTGCTGAAGCACATGTTGAACTATTTATATAGCTTTTATTGTTGTATACGATCCCCATTATGATGAAAGTCTTAAATGTAACCTTACGGTTATGACTTCTCCACGAAAGTTTACTAGATTACTGTCCTGATCGACAATGCGTAGTTGTATGTAGTCGATGACGCGTCCAACAATTGGTAAATAGATAATTTGTGATGGTACTTCGATGATTTTATAACCTGGTGGTACAGCTGGAAAAAATTCGTGAATGGTATGAACTTTTTCTCCGTTTATTTAGGCTCCAGTAGTAATATTACACTCAACTCTCAGTGCGTTAACTTTGAGAATAGCCACAAGTAAATCTAAACTGTGGGTAGTGCTATCTTCAAGAACACGTTCAGTGAAACCCAAGAGATGAGCTATAGAATCTTTTGGTCTAAAATCAATTGTATGAGTACAAGTAATTTCTCTACAAAGTGTATTATTGTTGGGTTTGATATCAATAGCTATATCGTTAGGTTATATTCCTAATAAGCCACTACCCATCAAACAAATGAAAAAAGAGAAATACAGCGACGATGATATGATGTTTGAGTCTGCTGTTAGTCAAAGCGATAATGATGATGATGAAATGAACGTTACCATTCAACCTCTTGACAATGTGTATTTACAAATAGTTGATGAAAATAAAAGAGATTTATTAGATTTGGTTTATGGAGTGCGAAAACAAGGTGGATCATACAAGCTTGGTAATTCATCGATAAACTTTGAAAATAATCAAATTCAGATGGGTGAGTTGAGCTTTCCAATGAGTGATGGATTGATGGAGCTACTGGTGAAAAAACATCCTGGTAGATCTCGCATGACCGAAGATGATTTGGAGAAATATTACTTGCTTTTGAATTCTTCAAGTGCCCACAGAAGTGACTACAACAAAAATAGACCTATCAGAACGCACAATAGTTATAAATTTAATAAAATCATAGCTCCAATGTTTGATCTCATTGCTAGCAAAAAAAGTGGATCATTGTTACCTCATTACAAAATTGCTAAAACAATGCAGCAAGTAGATTATGTGCACTGGGACGATCCAAATGAGCTAGTCGACCGCCTTCGATTACTCACAGCAGAAAGATCTGCAGGAAATCCTAGCCATGACAATGAAATAATATCGATTGTTGAAGAGTTGCGAGAAGCTGGGTATATATACTGAAGCTGGCGAGCATTCACGTTAGTAGCAAAATGAGCATCGACGTGTTTGGACGTAAGAGTGAAGGCGATAGTCGAGGTCCTCCGGGTCCTACAGGTGTTGGCTATAAACTCACTACAGATGCATAATATGATATTGAACATAAAAGACTGTGCAATGTTGCGGCAGCTATCCAACAAAATGATGCAGTGAGTCTCAACACTTTTCAGAAAGAAATAAAATTGATGAGGGATAAGCAAGGTAAAAAGCTAAGCAATTACAGTGATGTGTGCTAAAAAAATTACAAACTTGGAGCGGGAAATAAATACAATCAAAGAGGTGTTATCTCAGATCTCTTCTCCAGAAGAAAATTAAACTGGATATAAAACTAATGGTCTGAGTCTCATTCGCTTATCAGCCGTCAATGAGGATAGATCGTAAAGAGGAAGTTGTTGTAGAAGAGCTCCATAAACCGGCTCGTCGTAACTATCCACGATGAAAGTATGATATCCGAGGTTTGGATGAAATATGGCAGGCCGATCTTGTAGTAATGATACCCTATGCTCGTGAAAACAAAGGTCATAAGTACATGCTAACTGTAATAGATGTATTTTTAAAGCATGCATGGGCTGTACCTGTAAAGAGAAAAACTGCTGAAGATGTTATAACAGCAATGAAGTTTGTATTACGAGATGGTCGAGTACCGAAAAATCTGCATACCGATAGGGGTAAAGAGTTCTATAATAAAAGTTTTCAAGACCTCATGCGACAATATAACATCAATCTCTATTCTACATATAGTAATCTCAAAGCATCAATATGTGAGCGATTCAATCGCACTTTGAAAAACAAAATGTGGACAAACTTTAGTCTTCGTGGAAATTATAAATGGCTTGATTTCTTACCAGAACTAATTACAGCTTACAACGCTCGCAAGCATCGAACAATCGGCATAAAGCCTGCAGATGTCACTGCCGCCAATGAAGCTCAAGTTTTTCAAAAATTCACGGTTAATGATGAAATGATAAAAAAAGCCAAAATTCAGAGTTAATGACAAAGTGCGTGTGAGTAAAGCTAAAAATGCCTTTGACTACACGCCAAACTGGTCAACCGAAATATTTACAGTTAACAAAGTATTGAAAACCAATCCAGTTACCTATTATTTAAAAGATGATAAGGATCAGCTAGTCTCTGGTGGCTTTTACGAACAAGAGCTTCTAAAATCTAAATATCCGGATATATATCTGGTGGAAAAAGTCATGAAAAAACGTGGTAATATGGTTTATATTAAACGGTTGGGATTCGATAAGTCACATAACAGTTGGATTGACAAGTCAGATATTTAAGAAAGAGAGAAAGTGGAGGGGGCCCCGTCCAGCGCCCCATCCTGTGATGAACAGCCTTTCATGCATTTCCACCTCCAATAAACTTTCTCTTTAATTTATTTACAAATTTACAAATTCAAACTTATTATCACCATGATTTACAATAAATAAAGCATATTTTTGAACTTTTTTTCTCAACTCATTGTACAAATCATTATTGGCTTCTATTGCTTTTAAAACACGATCTGGAATGAAGACTTGAAATTCATCATCTATGATGATGACTACTCTGCATCCAAAGCGGGTATTGACCTTCTTAAGCTCGGTCACCATGTATTTCCGCTCCTTCTCCAGCTGCGACAACCTCATGGTGGGGAGGTAGCTATTGTTGTCGATACGGTTCAATACAGCAAAATCCATTTCACTGAAACAGAAAAAGAAATATTAGTATACAGCAAATAAGGCTGAAAAATAGTAATTTACCTCAAAGAATTCTTGCTTTCTTGCTTGGAGGTGTATACTTCCAGTGAGTGAGTAAGCTCTCTAGCTTGTCAAGTGACAGAATGAGCTCTGGTGGAGGATGCAGCTCTATTTGTAGCTCTTCTTCCTCCTCCATTCTTGCTCCTACCACTTCCCCCTCCACTTTCTCATCATCTAGATGAATGAGCATATCTAGTAGCTGGAGATCGTCATCATCGAGAGTGATGTAGCCCCATGGTAGCGTATCTGTGCAGTCCGGGAGTAACTGATGTTTGTCATCTTGCGGACTGAGAGATATTTTTCGCTGTTGCTCTGTATGGACGATGTGTAGCCTGGAGCGGATATTTTTTTGCTCACACATGACTGTGTACTTATTGAAGAGACAATTCCAGTAGTCTTCGAAACCGATTTTGGTCTTCACTACAGCTGTTTTGACACCCTTCGCCTTCTTAATTAGCTTCTCGTTTTGCACGCGAATGCAATATATCTTACTACGCAGCCCAACGAATTCCGTCATAATGTTGCCACAACACTCATCCTTCATCAATCCTATGACTTTAGTATTCATGAGAGGCAGATCAAATTGATTATTCTATGGATAGTCTGATGTGTCAAATTTATCTATGTCTTGCTTCATAACTTCGTAAACATTTTGACCAGAAATTTCATATATCAAGCTGTCGGTGTCGGTGTATAGCAACTTGCATCCATCGAAACGTTTCTTCATATATGAATAATGAAAATCATATATGAGAGTCTTCGATATGTCGAGTACACTCAGACGAACATATATTGGTTTTCTCACGCTGATTTCTGTACGAGAAAGCTGTATAGCCACAAGATTTTCCGCAAAAATGGAGCGACTGTGAAAGTTTGATCGGGCTTTAAGTGTTTTTGCGCTGTATCGTCCTTTCCACTTATTTAGGAGTTTAACATCTACTCGCTTTCGCTCGTTCTCTATGGTCTTACCATATACAGCGTTGATCATAAGTTTGAAGAAGAGTTTTTCAAACTCATTTTTACTCTGCTTCCTCTTCTCCGTGTTTAGATCAACGTATGGTTTGAGCCATGGACTTTCTCTAAAATGCAAGACTCTATGAACTTCCTTGAGCACTAGTCCTTTATCATACAAAGTCATCATGAGCTTTTGCTGCTTGGAGCGAGGCGGAGCCATATGTAAATCCTTGTGTTCATCATGGATAGCTACTGGATATTCCAGATCTACTTCCAGTATGTGGCCATATCCATCATCATCTGGTATATCGAGGAAGTTTGACTCCATGTCAACCCATTGGAAGTCTCCTTTTGGCAACGGTTGTGTCATTGCCCATCCATACAAGTTGTTTGTATCAAAGTACATGAGATATTTGTCTTCGACCTCTGGATTATAATCCTCCATGTACTTATTGTTGGCTTTGGCGTAGCGGTTACAGCACTGGCTCACACCTCCTCTGATGCCTTTTTCCACAAACAAAAGCATATCTATATCTATGAGCAGCTCTAATTCGACTTGGGTGAGTTTGAGCATAGCGTCCTAAGTTAGACTAGGTGTGGTGTAGTAATGTGCAGGATCCAACTGGTATGCAGCCAAGCATGTGGAGCGAAAGTTCTCAAAGACATCTGCCAACAGCAAAACGTCAGTCCTCAAGTACAGATCAGAGTATTCTCCGAGCGTTTGAGTCTGGAATGTTCTCCATACATTCTGTGCATGCTCGTAATTTGCATCGGAAATTTCACTATCGTTCAACTTGCTGTGAAATGCAGCTTTAGAGGAAAGCTCTCTTTCTCTCAGCTTCTCCAAAGAACTCACATAATCGTAAGGGAATGCACACTTTCTCAGCAAAAGTTTCGTCTGCTCCTCACCATATACGCGTTGGAATTCACTGCTAGCAATGTCACACTTATCCAGGTATGATGTCAATTTTTCCAAGGAGGAGGGCATGAATCGAAACGAATCGATGCATCGGAAATTAATGTCACTGCCCTTTATGTGCTTCATGAATGAAATGTACTTCTCCTTGTTCTCAGCTATAAGACTGACACGTCCCTCGAAGTCTTCACTGGTCGCCAACTCTTTGATGATAAAGTCCGAGTCGTAGCCAGTGAGATTGTGGAATATCACTGGAATGAATCACGAATTCTGATAATTGATGTTGCAACTTTCGTGTGCAGCACCTCTAAATTTTTCGATCAGATGACCATGATCCCGCACTTTCTTCTCATTTTTTCCAAATGAACCACCACAAATATGACAAACTTTAGCTTGTCTGAACTCATTCTCTTCTCTTTGAGTTAAGATCATTGGCTTTAGATTCTCATAAAATTCTTGCAGGTTACTTGCAATGGTCTTCAGCTTTTGAATAAACCACCCTGCTGTAGTCTCCATATTATCTTCTCTTCGGTAACTCTTGTAAACTGATTGGCTGTTATCAAAGCTACATTTTACATAATAGCCTATACTATAGGCTTGATGCTTCTGATATGCGCGTACGTCATTTTCCACAGGCTTAAGTAAACACTCAAAGACCGCATAGATAACGTAAGGGACTTTTTCAACGGAATTAAAGTTATTAAACTTGAGAATGTTATTTCCTTCAGTTGGTATATTTATCCGGCACTTGTTCACACTAGCACAATCAAGTTCATGCGTTTTGAGCTTATCTTCATCATAGAAAAAGTGTAAGCATCTGTCACAAACCTAGCATTTCCACTTTTTCTTAGATATCTGATCTGCCACCAGCCTAGACAAATTTTTAATCCATACATAGTGGGTTTTTAGTTCTGGTACGTCTTTATCCTCTTCTTCTTCATTGTCTTCATCATTGTAAAAATTCTGTACGAGAAGCAGATTTACATGATTGTCTTTTTTCGCAGTGGTAATGTGACATGGTGAAATCGAATGTTTATTACCATATTTTCTTAACGTGTACACATTTACAGAAACAGGATTTTGTTTCTTAAACTTGCTGACTTGCTTCAATAAAACTGGAAACTCTATTCCATTGAAGTTCAGCATATTTTCATATGGCTTATAATGATTCACTCTATAGAAATGACCAGTTGCTGGGTGTAGAGCAGATAGCACTGCCCACATGAAACACTTTTCATCACTATTTTGCACATTCACACAAGCTTCTTTCTTCCGTACATCATCTGGCAACCAAACAAATAAATTTCCTTTCATCGGATTATACTTGTTGATATTTACAGTCAAACTTATTATCTGCTGTAGTGTCCAACCAGAATCTCTCTCTTCAAATTCTTCCATTTGATGCATTATGGGGTGTTTGAGGTTCAAATCAAACCAACCATCATCTATGTTTATTGATCTTAAGACTTTAACATTTTTAGTGTTGAAATGCTTCTGATCAATGACTTCCGCATCATTCTTTTGTATAATGTACTCCGCGGCAAGCTCAAAATTAATTTTTAGAGCATTGTGTTGTTCTAAAGCACTTGTAACTTTCGACACAATCAGAACTTTTGCATCATTCAAGAAGGATGCGATGTTTATGTGTCCAACTATTAATTATCACACCTGTAGCTATGCCATTCTTGAACGCTGATCGTAAATCTTTCCACTGCACACTGGGACTATCTAGACTGTTCGATGCACTAGGATCATCTACGCTGTCACTGTTTTGTCTATCAACATTGTTTGATGCACTAAGATCATCTGCAGTGTTCTGCACACTAGAATAAACTACACTGTTTTTGACACTATTTTGTTCACTACACTGCTGCTTCTCTGAAAGGTGCCACTGTATTTCTCCTCCAGTCTTCTTCAGTAAACTGGTTAACTTGTCTTGAACGCAGATCAAAGTAGCCCAGATGGATTGGCAGGATTGCATTTCTCTTCTCGATAATGACGTCAAAACATACTTTTCCAACGCTTCAAGCGCTTGATTGGTCAACTCCAACCATCCTTGTAGATCCTCATCATCTGCGTCAGCAATCAGTCTCAGGGCTTTTTGCAGCAAATTTGCGGTGTACTTGAAGTATTGTACAGACATTGCGCTCTTCGATGTTGACTCTTCAAGTTCTGAATAGTGAATACTTCTAATGTCTTCCTGATGCTCCTTACATACAATTTTTTCTCTGAAATTATAATTTAGTTATAGAAATGGGGAGGGGGTGTGCTACTGAATATATAATATTAATAAGAGCATGTACATCTTAATTTATAAAAAGGTGCTGGGGGGCTCCAAACCTTGCCCCCCATCCTCTGCAGTCCAACCATTATGTTTTTAACTGCCCCATTAACCTTTTTTTTTTCTTTTTTTTTTAACATATATTTATATTTATAATTTATACTTTTTACAAGTGTGTCTCCCAGTCTTCCTCAACGGAAGGGAGTAGTTGACTTCCCACGGAGATGATTTCCACAAAATCATCAGAGAAGTTTTCTTTTACTTCCAGTACTCTAAAAGTTGTTTAACAATCATTAAAATTAAATAAATACAAATTTAAATAAGAAAAGGTTTTATATAAGTACAATAAAGATTGAGTGGTAACCTCCACGAGAGGCGGTGGTGGTTGAGACAGCTCCCTTAGAAAGGGGAAGCCGAGGAACTCCTCCCTCCAAAGGAAAGTCTCCCTCTCCCAGTCTTCCTCAATGGAAGGGAGAAGTTGACTTCCCTCGGAGATGATTTCCACAGAATCATCAGAGAAGTTTTCTTTACCTTCCATTACTCTAAAATCGTTGAATTTTTCATTAAAATCAAACAAATTATAATACAGAATAAAAACGTAGGGTATACATACATGATTCTCAATAGCAAGCGTAAAGAGTTAAAACTCACGAGAACGACTTGCTCTTGACAAGGCAGAGTGAGGAATGATGCTCTTAGCCGATTCTATCGGCCTTTTATGCACATCGAGAGTTGGTGGCAGACAACTAGAGGAGATAGTGGGAGACTACCAGAGGATGGGGGTAGTCTATTGGTGGGGAGAGGTGTAAGTTGGGAGTGGAAAGGATATAAAGAGCTCGAAAGAAGGCGAAGAGCTCAGTCGACAGCAAGTCGGCTAAGTGGTTGGACCTACCAGTCCAAGTCTTGAGTCGTATGCATCGCAGGTGAGACAACGACTGAACCCTCCATCTTTCCTACCATATGTAGGTGGTAGGGATAATGATTGGGTGGGGGATCGGAAAAGTGGGGAAGGAGGGAATATAAGGAGCTTGCTGAAGCTGGCGAGCTCAGTTGACATCAAGCTAGTCAAGAGATCAGACGTACATGATCATGGACTATATCGTTGACATTCAGGGCCTTAGAAGGTCCACAAATATTTTTATTCCGAAAGAGCTGGTTAGTTTACCACTTAAATCTGATGCTCAGCCAGAAATTTTTCACTTCAACTCCCCATGTAAATGGTTAAAGCTTTTGCATGAAGAACGCATTCTTTATGCTTGGCTTGACAAATACTTTCACGGGATACCTTGGGACTCGGAAAGTATATCTTTCTCTAGAATTACTTTCATTGTTCAGTATTTCTTGAAAGACGCTAATATCATTTACGTCAAGGGATTGGAAAAAAAGAGTTGGCTAAAAGAAATACTGTCAGAGAAGTAAGTACTTCAAGTAATAATACACAATATTTCGTTTAATATTAACTGTACTATGTTTCAGACACATCTGTAATGCTGAAGATTTGGGTTGTCCTACTATCAGTAAAATAAATAAGGAGTATGAAGCATGCTTTGCTCATCAGTTATGCACAAAACCTGTTGGTGCTGTCAAAAATGCCTCTGCTCTAAGGAAATGTCTGCTCACCTCCAGAGATACAGTGGATAATGTAAATAACTCTGATGATGATGATTTGTAAAATAAATATGGTAAAATTTTATAATAAAATTTAAAAAAAGAAAAAAGAAAGATCAAAGGAGGAGAAAATACATGGTTGTTTTCTACTGGTAGGGGCGGGGGTGGGGCTCCTACCACTTTCTTTTTTTCATAATCGTTAACTAGATAAAGTATTTAACTAAAATATGAATGCAATAAATGTATCTACGAACAAAGTAGTATATATATATAAGACAAAGGTTTTTGTCTTATGACTTTGGGTATCGGAATACACAAATAAGTACTGTAAGTTGATGCTAGTAATAACTGTAATTATATTTACACTATGTACAAGGTATTACAGATAATTATGGAGTAATGCGTGGATACAAAAAACCAATCTTACCTGAATCAACTACAAGTACGCTTTCAGTAATAATAATTAATTTACACACTTAATTGATTGTGCTACAATTAATTTCAATAATCAGCTAAAGCTGTGAGTACGTTTACTGCATATCAGCGTGCTTGCTATCAGCTCGCGCAGAGACGACTGCCTTCTTCAACTGCTGCTCGTCTCCAGCCGCTCTTTGTTGTTTGACACGACATCTAACCATCGTGTATAAGTTTGAGTAGTCTCACACTTACATGAGCCTGCACAGGAAGAGTTTGTGTCTGCACAGGGAGAGCTTGAGTCTGCACAGTGAGAACTTGTCCCTGCTGCTGCACAGAAAGACCTTTCTGCTGCACAGGGAGAGCTTGTGTCTGCACAGGGAGAGCTTGGGTCTGCTGCACAGTAAAAGCTTGAGTCTGTTGGATAAAGAGATCTTGTATGCTTTCTGATGATGAATTTGCAAAAATCTCATTAAATAATTGTACAAAAAAATATTGACCTTTTGAAGCATGTAGTATTGAATTACATCAAAGATAATTAGAGGCTGCTTCTCATTGAGGTCTTCTGAAATTGTCACACTTGGATTCTGTTGATCACAAAGACTATTACGATTTTTAAGTGTGCAAACTTCTAGCAAAGTGTTAGAAGTATTAGTGGGCAGCTCTTTGTCCTTAGATTTATTGTCAGCCCACTGCTCATTTTCAGGATGACAATGGTCTTTGGGAGTACAAACTTCTAGCAAAGTGTTAGAAGTATTAGTGGGCAGCTCTTTGTCCTTAGATGTATTGTCAGCCCACTGCTCATTTTCAGGATGACTTTCAAGAGGAGATTCATTCAACATCGGAAAATTTAAAAAATCGAAATTATTTGATGTTGAGTTTTGCTTGTATTTTTTTATTTCTGTCGGTGTAACAGCTTCATCAGTTATTTATAATACAGCAGCTTCTTGGTACTGAACACTGCTGCCTTTGAGGTGAAGAGTTAGAAGATGATGATGAGGACGACAGCTTTAAATCATTTTCTAAAAAGCCAAGAGAAATAGGATCAGGAAAATCTGACTCTACCATACCAGCAGTCTTTTTCTCAGAAGTTGTTGATGACTCCTTCTCCATTGTCGTTTCCTCCGTAACTGCGTCCAGCACCTGTACATGCGCAATGATCCCGCGGTAACAACAACGATGAGCAGAGGAGGAGCAAAGACGAGTGGATCAAAAGACAGTACTCACACGTGTATACTTGTATGTAGCTGCGTTCAGCACCTACGCCTGCCACGATGATGATGATCCAGGCAACGAGCATCAAGGCAGGGACGGAAATGTGCACACCAGCACTCACAACTCTCATGGGTACAACAATACTCACGCGTGTGGGTACACTTGTACGAAGCTGCGTCTGTACTGTGCATGAGCACCGGGAGAATATGGCGCTAAGAACAGCCCTCAATATTAATATTGGTACTTACCATCTCTTCAGTAGCACAGTCGGTAACACACCTATGTAAAACGCGCGCGCTCATTTAAATCAGTCTTTATAATCAATCTATTTATGACGAGATTTTTTCAATTTATGAATTAAAATATTTGGCTGCCATTCTTTTTGAAAGGTAAGATACGAAACTCTGATGGAGGGGAAAGGTGGCCCCGTACCTGCCTAGCTACGAGGCCATGGTTGGCCCTGGAAGGATGCCAGAAGGGGAGGTGGCCCCGTACTTGCCTACCTACGCGGCCAGAGGGCGGGGGGGGGGGGCGGCCCCGTACCTGTACAGGGATGGAGCCTGGCCCCGTACCTGCCTAGTTTACCTACTCACGTGTCTCGTCTTTTAGCCCAACAGTGATGAAAAAAAAGTTAGGCTGGGATTGATTGCTTTAAAAAGAAAAAAACGGTACTTTGAGGTGAGGCAGGGTCGGAATGGAATTTTCAATGCTTGTAGTGCTCGTACGACTTATGGACGTATTACAATGACTTGTCCACCCATACTTCACTTACTAGCCTCAAATGCAATAAGAAACTGTAGTTTGCGTATCTGCACACGTACACCGAGTGGTTGTTCCACGGGGGGTTGGAACGGAATGAAATGTTTGTACGCGCGAAATACGCAAGAAGAAGAGCTTGGCTATTCGAGAGGTAACAACGTCAGGTACTACTGTCATAAGGATTTATTCATTTTAGTCCTATACTTGAAAAAGTGACC
The DNA here is from genome assembly GCF_000648655.2 of Copidosoma floridanum. The sequence continues at coordinate 1,258,986 of NW_019384269.1, read as the reverse complement.
ACTGGTTAGCATTTCCAGTCCATAAAGTTCTAGTTTGAACTGATTTTTGTTAAAATCACCATTATGGGGCAAATATGCAGACAAAATGTATGCAGTAAGACTCACTCGTTTTTGTCGATTTTTTGTGAGACTAAGGTACAAATCTAATCATCAATAGCTAGATTATATAATGCTTACACGCCCAAGTAGTCGATAAGCCTTATTTTTTACCGGTGAAAGTTTTCATGAGTGAAATTGAGTTGTTGACATGGGTTGGAATGGAAAATTTGACTCTAAATGATCGATTATCTCAATAAAGAAATTTATATATCGGTATTAGACAAAATTTCAAGTGAAGTTGACAACATTTAACACAATTTAACATTTTTAAAGTGTTGGATTTCATTACGGCACGTGAGTTTTTTTTTTTTTTTTTTTTTTTTTTTTTTTTTTTTTTTTTTTTTTTTTT
>NW_019384269.1:1200527-1258461 GCF_000648655.2 Copidosoma floridanum | reverse complement strand
AAAACCCCCCCCATGCCGCGTGGCTTTTGATCCACCCTGGAACCGCGTTAGCATTACTTCAGGGTGGAGCCACCAAGGAGACCATCACGTCTCGCAGCATTAGCGAGCAAGCTCGCCACCAGTTGCTAGAGGTGCCAATCCTCTCGAGTCCTGAAAAGGACTCGGGGTCCCTGAGGACCAGCACCTTGTCTAGCGCTTCATAGCAGGCCGCCCACTCAGCCAGCACCACTATAAGCTTAATGCTTTCCCTTGCTGATAGGTAAAAAGTACCCATCGCAGCGTGGGTCCACGTAAGCCTGTCTTTCAACTCAAGGCCTTTTTGCCTTATTTTTATCCTGCTTGGGCCTTATCCCTGGCCTCTTTTAGGGCTCTTCTAAATAAAGGGCAGCTCCTGCTGCCTGCTTCGTGCTTGTTGTCTGTTGTTGGGCAAAGGAAGCACCGTGCTGGGCCTGGCAACTCTTTCTTCCGGTGGTTTGAGCTTCTACACCGGAAGCAAAGCTTGGATCTGTTTTCGTTCTTACAGTTGCCTGATACGTGTCCATATTCCAGGCATTTGTAACATCTTGTTACTTCAATTCTTCTTCGTATTCGGCAGCTTACGAAGCCAACTCGTAACCTGCCTTCCTCTTCTACTTGTCTGGTAGTTGCTTCGTCCACCTTTATCAACGCCAGCCTCTGTCCTCTGGCATTTGGCTTTAAGAAAGCTACTTCTGGCTCCTGGCTCTGATGTCCAAAAGTCCTAGCGAAAGCCTCTTTTTCCTCATCTTCCTCTACAATGGCATCCAGGTCTCTGACCTCTAATGTCACTTTTCTGTTGCTCATTTTGACAGTACCCTGTCCGGCTACCGACTTTTCAATTTGCTGTGAGAATGCAGTAGCATTCTCTACACCTTTGGCCTTAATAAGTATGTCTCCTATTTTGTAGTGACAACACTTTAGACTGCCACATTAGCCTTATCAGGGTCAAAGTTCGCCTTCATCGTCCTCAGCACCTTTGCAAAGGTCTGCCCTTCGGCCATCTTCACTACTACTGTTGTTGTCGCATCCACTTTTTTCTTCTGGCTTGTTTTTTCATTCAGGAGAATTTCTTCTTGTTTGCCACTAACTGTTTTCTTTTTGTTTGGAGGCATGGTTTGCTGGCGTTTTTCAGGGCTGTCCGATGGGCTCCTGTTTCTTTTACTTCGTTCTATTTCCTTTAGAGCAGTGTTCAGGGTTCTTTTCTGTACATGCCGTCGGAAATTATCTCGCCTTTGTTCCCTCCACTGCAGGGATTCGGACGAAAATTTTCAAGCGTTTGCATACACTTCTTCTTCATGAAGAAAGCCTTTTCTTAGCACCTCTGCCTCTTGAAGGTGTTTAAGCGCGGCTTTGAGCCCATTCTTAATAGCATTCGCTGTGTTGCCATACTTATCGTTGATTAATTGTAGCGTCTCTGTAATATCTTTCGTTGCTAATTGGACTTTATCAGCCACTTGCTGTTGCTTTACTCTGGGCTTAGCACCTCTTTCTCCTAAAGAGGCAAGCTCCTCCTGGATTTGGTTGCTAAATACTGACACGTTGCTGTCCTCGGTGTCGTTGGTGCCTATGCTCGACAGACTTCCTCTTCGTCCTATGTCCGTTAGAAAGGGCCATAGAACATTAAGCATATAGGGACTCCCCCCTACCACATAGCTCAGTGTAGGCTAGAATCACGAGTCTAGGAGAGGAGAGAGAAGAGAGTGGGTTACACACTTGTAGTCAGTCTAACTGCGCCTACCGACTTGAACAGTCGGACCACAGTTCAATAAACAAGAGTACAGTACACGCGATAACGTCTCTTTCTTTTGCCTAGGTTATCTCTCCCTTCCTCTCGAGCACGCTTGCCCTACAAGCAGTCCCTGACGGCCATGAGACACGTCTTTGTACCCCCCCCCCCCCAGAATCCGTGGGGCCTGCGACAGTCACCCGGGCTTTCACCGGATCGGAACTGCCGGTGAATTCCCTCAGAGAGGTTACCGCCTGGGGTACTAGTTTTGCATCGACGTTTTCCATTTTGGCATCTTTTTGAGTGTCGTACTGACCCGCGAAGGCCAGCACTACCCTTTTTTTTAGAAATAAGTATTTGGAAAGGGTTAAAACCAGGGCAGCAGCCCTCTCTGTTACCAGAGAGAACCGCTACTTGCTCGGGCCGGCCGGGAGTTGCCACTCTCCCTCAGTCCCACCCGCGGAGACTGCCCTGGCGTTGAGTTACAAGTGTAAGAATGGTGTTTGTGTGTAATATATGTATATGTTGGTGCACAACGGTCATCCCAGCGAGACGAGCGGCAGGTGTACAGTCCCACGACCGCGCAGACAACCCAACAAAACGGGCTGGCGTAAGGCACTAAGGTGCCGCCATATAGCCTCCTCAGTAATAGTAAGCCTAGATTAGTCGGCCCATCACGTCTTTTTTTTATGAGGCGTACAGCCATATCAGATGTGGTTATCCAGACTTACCTGGGCCTCATCATCCGGCTTCACCCGCCGCCAGGCCTCCAACGCAAGCCCGGAAAAGGACCCGCCACACGAAACCCAGAACAATCCGTAAGTGTCCCTGTGTTTGTTTAGTGAGAGTGTGTGATGCATGTATCTGAGAAGAATGTTTTAACCGCCGCTTACTTCTATATGCGACGGGTGCTAGTTTTTGTTGGCCCGCATCAAGCAATGGAGTGCCACCCACGGAAGCAGAAAAAAGCGAAGAACAAGGAGCACAAGCAGAGCCGGCCCATTCATCCACACTGATGGAGACATGGGGCACTAGTCCCCCGTCCACATCGCCGCAGATACACACGCCAACGCCACACACGCCTCTCGATCCACGCTCCCGACCACCACCACAGAGAGCCACCCCAGCTGCCCATCGTCACCTCATATTTTAAATGGATGCCCCTATCCGCCACCCTGGGAAGCGCCCGGTATGGAGAAACTAGCGATAACCCCACCCGGCACGTGAGTATGAGTACCGGACACGATCTGAGCAAGTTACAGCAGAATCACCCATATGCACTACCCAACAACCCAACTTACTGCTACAAAATTGTAACTAGGCAGAGGTGGTACTTCGTACCACCTGTCTTATCTTACATTGTGTATGTAACATACTAGGCCTATATTTATTGGACTTCAGAAATCGAGTTATACCTTCTGCTGTATATACCCTATTTTTTTGGTCCAATAAAAACCAAAAAAATTTTACAATAGGATTTTTCTATTGGTTTCTTGTCGGTATTTGCACCCGTGAATCCAAATAAAATCTGAAATGGTCAAAAATAGATTTTCTATACCATTTATTGTAACTAGGACATGATTGAACAAAAATAAATTGACAAATTTTTGTCCTACCATCCGGATGGCAACATTAAAACGGGGGCATTAACGTATTTTATATGTAAATTGAGAAAAAAGTTAGTTGATAATTTTTATTAGAATTTTGTAAAAAAATACTTTGTTCTCCCTGTTTGGGTATGCCATCTGGATGGTAGGAAATAAATTTTTGTGATCACTTTTGTTCAATGATGTACTGGTTACATTGTAAATTTATTTTTTACCATTACAGATATCTGGATTTATGGGTGCAAATACCGATAACAAACCACTAGAAAAATCCTATTGTAAAATTTTATTGGTTTTTATTGGACCGCAACAAAAGGGTATTCAAGCTACATTCTGAAAAAACTTGTAGTACTGATTTTTGTTTGCAAATAAGGTGAAAAGTACGCTGCAGGAAAATCAGTTCTAAATGTATTGTTAGAATGCAATCCAACTTAGTCTTTAAAATTTTACAGGCCATTATTATAGTTGTTACCGTGGCATTTGTTCAAGAATACCGTTCTGAAAAGTCTCTGAATGAGCTCAGTAAGCTTATGCCTCCTACTTGCCACTGGTAACCTGTTCTACTATAATACAAATCCCATTTATTTAAATCTTTCTCTAATTCTCATCATCTTTGCTTTAAGCTTAAGGCAAGGTTGCCTGGAAACTTTTTTGGCACGTGATCTTGTACCAGGAGATGTTGTCTACTTAAACATTGGAGACAGAGTTCCAGCAGACATTAGATTGTTTGAAGTGATTGACTTAGCAGTCGATGAAAGTAGTTTCACTGGAGAAGCTGAACCAGCTCAAAAGTCTACAGCTCCAATTTTAAAAAAAAATGAAACTAATACCAACCAAAATGTAACATTTATGGGCACCTTAATTAGAAATGGAAGTGGCAAAGTAATTTTGATTATAATACAACTGTTAATAACATACCTATTGACAAACACGTGTTTCTTACATTTTTATTTTTTTTTGTTTGTCAAATCATCAGTGATTTAATTATATGCTGCCCTTTTTCATGTTCTATATTTACTTTTAAGGGCATTGTGATCAATACTGGCGCTCAGAGTGAGTTTGGTCAAGTTTTTGCAATGATGCAAACAGAAGAAGCACCCAAAACGCCTTTGCAAAGGAGTATGGACATTCTTGGTGCTCAATTGTCATTTTACTCTTTCTGCATCATTGGTATAATAATGATACTTGGCTGGATTCAGGCTAAAGCACTTCTTGACATGTTTACTATTGGTGTTAGCCTTGCTGTTGCAGCAATACCTGAAGGCTTACCTATTGTTGTCACTGTCACACTTGCATTAGGCGTTATGAGGATGGCCAAGAGAAAAGCAATTGTTAAGTGCTTACCAACTGTAGAAACACTTGGTACATTTACAAGCAAATATTTAGAAACATGCGAAAGGGTTAGGGAGATTCGCACACTCGTTTGTTTTTACTTTTTTTAAAGATTTGTTTGATTAGTAGTGCCAAGAGAGCTCCAAAATTCGAGGTGTTAACCAACTCTTAGCGCCCCTAACGTATTTTATCTGAACTCGAGTTAGGTCCAGCTGCCAATGATTTGAACACATAAAAACTCTCTAAGGTAAATTTAATGTTTGGTTTTTATTATTCTTCAATCAAATAATTTTAAAAGACTGATTTAATAATGGCAAGTGTTTATAAATGCTGTGCTCCCAACTGTTTTCAAAGAAAAAATCCCGAAATAGGAATAATCTTACATAAATTTTCAAAATCTATTAATCGTAAAAATGAGATACGAAAGTGTGATATAACCAAGCAAATTGTACCTAAGGCTGCTGTACGCAGTGCACTTTTTTCGGCATCAAATTACTTACCAAGACAATTCCCTCTAAATTTAAATCATTGGCGGTTGGACCCAACTCGAGTTCAGATAAAATACGGTAGGGCCGCTAGGAGTCAGCTTACACCTCCAATACGTAAAGCCGCGGTCACATGGAGAGCGTTACATGGTACGCTTTACGCTCTATATGTACCCGCAGCCTAAGCTGCTTTTAAGAGCTTGAGGTAAGCATCTAGGATTACAACTCAAAAGCACAATCGATTTGACCTTTTTTTAAAGTTTTCTCTAGTAAACGCTAATGAATAATTATTCATAATTATAATTTATGCAAATAAAAATGTTTAGTGTTTGGTTTATTCATTTACAAAGGTCTTAAGGGAAATAAATATTTTGATTTGTGCGTTGTTTAGATACTCAGCACAATTCAACTTTTTAGGTGTAAATGTATTACTTAATTTATTTAAGAAGGACAAACAGGAAACAAATGGAATTGAAAAAGATGATGAGAATTATTTTATGTACTTTTAATTATGAAACGTAATTAAGTGACGTGCGACGAAAAAAATGTATACATGCTACAGATATACCAGTAGTAATTGGTTAACAGAACTATTACTTGTATTTGACAAAATTCAACCCTTTGAAGTTATAGTTTTTATGTACGGTATACTTAAGAAGCCAGTTCTTGCCGAACTTTTTGCAATATAATCCAAGCTGTGATTTTCTTTTAAAACTGAACTTTTTTCCACAGTTTTTAAAACTAAAAGTTTTTTTCCTCATAATTTGACTCCTATTTGTCCTAATTTTTAACGTCTCTTTAAAGCTCAGTGTATCTTATGTAAATCAGTATATAATATCTCACCTTCCAAAAAAAAGAACTCAAAGTTTATTAGTCGGTAAGTTAAATTTTTTTATAATCACTCATGAGGGATATAAGCACATAAAATTCATAATTATAGATTGTAGTTATATGTTAATATTTGACTGTTTTTTGGCCTTAGCGCTTCTGTGTATACTATTATTAATGTATTTGTTTCTCATTGCTTTTTTAAATTATATGACTGCTACTTGCAATCTTCTAATATAAACAAACTAAAGCCTTGCCAGGGTCAAAGAGCCTTAGAAGTGTATAGAATCGTTATTTATTTTAAGGACAACATCAGTCTTTATAATCTATTGTTTTTCAAGCTATTGAAGACGATGTGCATGTACTAATTGTTGGTTAAGAGACAGCGAAGGAGCACAGTAAAGAAAATTTTCAGTTCTTAATGTTTCAATATAAAACTGTATGCATTTCGGGTAGTCTTTTTTTTACATTCTGTCTTATTTTATTCTATTTTTTACTTGGTTGGTTTCTGTTTTAAATTAACTTTTCTGTGATGTAAACTGATTTTTTTCACCATTTTTTCTATATTTGTTATTTTTCTTCAAATTATTATCTGTCTTTCCGTCACCGTAACTGTTAAGCTTACAATTAGTCACTAAGTTTTTATTTCTATATTCAAGGGGACAACATTCATTTTCTGTATTTTTAGAGAAAAATACAATAATTATATCTTTGTCGTAACACGTAATATTATAATCTCTATCAACTTATAAATTTAAATGACTTTTCACTGACTTTTCAAAATTTCATTTTCAAATTTACCCGCGCTTGATCAGTATCAGCCTATCACACAACGAATAAACAGGCTTCATCATGTGACCCATCGTTCTTTAAAGATCGGATATTTTAATTATATATTTATCTGTTTTAATCTATATATCTGCTTATTTTTCATGAGATGCGTGGGAAAGGTTTTAATTCTAGTTATTACCGCAACATGCTTTTTTACATTGTAGAATGGTGCTAAATTTTCGCGGTTTTCTTTTGAACACAAAAAATGTTAAAGGTTTTAGTTTCAACTTTAACCACTTCATTTACTTTTGTAAGGACCCTTTGGCGCTAGTAGTTGCGTCTCATGACGAATTCTTGTGTGACTGTCTCTATGTTTATGGCTTCGAGCAAGTCTTGAGTGTAGTCTTTGTTTTAGCTGTCGTATTTTTACGTTAACATTAATTTGTCTGTTAAACGTTTCGTAACACGCTTTTCTCTTTGTAAATTGTCTTGATTTCGTTGGCTTCGTATTTATCAGTCTCTTTATTTATGCTCCATCTTTTTTTTTATCAATGAGTACTATATCAGTGCTTTTTTTGTACTAGTTTTTGCTAATCTAATCAATTTAGACATCTGCGAATCAGCATTTTCTTATTTTATAATTTTGTTGAAACAAATGTATTCTTTTTCTTTTTTTTCTCCCATTTCTGTTTTTTTGTGTAAACCATTGATACTCTTTGCTAAACTGATGTGCCTTATTTATTTTTAAATTATGCGCTACTGCTCCACCATGTTGTTTACAAAGTTTTTTTTTCTGTTAATGTATTTGTGTGTCTCAAACTTAGTCTCAAAATATTTTAGTCTATAATTGTTAGTCTATCCCTATATTGTGTACTTCTGAAGTTGTCTTTATATTTCTATTTTTTTACTTCTGTTACTAAATTACTGCTGACACATTTACCTATGCCTCTTCATAAATTCCTTACAAAAAAATTTTTCCCTTAATATTTGCTTTCAAGTGTTCAAAAAAATTTTTATTTACTTTTAATTTGTGTCCTTACATTTTTTATTCTCCATATTCTAGTTTGTAATATTTAGTCTTAATCCATTTATATAAGTCTCGAGATATATGTTACTGTATTGTTACCCCACATGTTCTGACTTATAGTATGTGCTATGACCCTTGTCTCTAAATTTTGCGTATTAATACACTATTATCCAAAAAAACTAATAATTTTTTTAAGTCGGTAATTGTTTTTACAATATTAAGCATCTGTGCACACTAGTTTCTTTGTGCATAACCTTGATCTGTCTCCCTGTTTCCATATCTTTCTATTCTGACTCTATTCGTAAATGTTGGATTATATTTGGTCTTTTGAAATTTATATTACTTAATCTCGTTATCCTTGTGCAGATATCACTTCCTCCTACATATTTTTGTACTTGTATTTTTTATCTTTTTTTTTCATTGCCGTAATTGTGTTCTCATGTCTAAATATCTTCAAATTTAAGTTGTCTTCATGCCTTAAATCTTTTTGATTTCTGTTTGGTTCTGTACTTGGATCTTTATATATCTATCGATCTCTCCACACATTTGTCTTGATAATGAAAAAAAATGAATAAAAACGTTTTTTTAATGTTTATAATTTTCGTATTACCTACCTCACTAGTTGGTAAATTTATATCTCTGCTCATACTTGCTAGATATAATATTCATCCTTTTTTTTATATTTTGCTGTTATACTATGTGTTGTTAAGTAAAGCCATTTTTTTGCATAATTGACGAGCTATTTTATCGCCCCACTCGCATCTAGTTAGCTATTGTAATATTTTTGTACCTCTTTCTATCAATGGTAAATGTCTCTAACTGTAGATCCACAACGCATTTTTTAAATTCCACCCTGTATGGCATGATACTGCTCACAACTGAGACGAATAACATCAATCTTTTTATTAGCTCACCTAACATTTATTGATATCTAAAAATCTGTCAGTTATATTGTAGTTTTTTTTTACTTATGAATGTGGTTTGCGTACACGTAACTGTCGATTGCACTAAATATGAAATCCGGATTTTTCAAATTCTTAATTTTCTTAATCATTTTGCCTTATTCCTCCTAAAACTTAATCTTTTTACTTTTTTAATTGTAAATAAATATTTCAGTTTTCTCTACACTTCGTCTTAATATTCTTACTTTTTCAAATGTTCTCACTTTTAAGCATGTCTAGTAAAGCTTTTTTATCAGATACGAGAATCATTTAGTCGTCAGCATAGTCTAAAGACAACCACTTCATAGAACCGAGCTTTTGACTCCCAGTAACTCTTAAAGAGAATTCTCTTTTTAGTTTAGAAATCATAATACCATAGAGTCCAAAATATATCTTTGTCTTCGTCCTTTATTAGCCTAAAATTTTTCTTCTGTCCCTTTATCTGTTGTCATCTCAATTTTTCGTAGGCTTGTTCCATCGACTGTATACCTACTAATTTTTCCACTACCATAAGCAGCCTCTAAATTTACGAATACAGCATAAATCTATTAAAGTTTTTTTTTACCGTACCATTGAGTTGTTAAAAAGGGTTAATAGTATTAAACGTAAACCTACTTCTCTGTGTGCGTAAAAGTTACTCTGATAATGATCAATGAGTAAAGGTTTTTAGCATCTACTCTCTATATCAAATCTTTCAATCAACTGCCATTTCAACTATCTCTCAGCTTACTTGTACGTTTTTAACGCTTTGTTTTAACTCTTTAACCTTACCCATACTAGCCGATTGAGGGCCCATTTTTAAAAATTATTTTTTTAAAGTGTTGTCTAGCCAGCTTTGTCGTCACCTATCGCTTTTGGGTCCCTAGGTCGATCGAATCTCAGCACTCGAAAAGTAATATATTATATTTTATATTTATTTATTGATCAGCCTATTGGCCCAGAAAAAGGACTTGGTTTACAAAGAAAAGAATAAATAGCTTATCTGATCCCACACATTCCATCCATATCTTACGATTAAATACTCACATGTCCCAGATAAAATCATATAAACATGCCTTACATACCCAGCTCTGTGGCTAATTATCGTCGCAATTCTCGCTAACAAAATCATACCGTCCGCTCTTCTTTTTTACATTCCTTCTCATACCTTATGAACAGTTTAATTACCTCATTCATTCCGAGCTCGCTAGTAACATATTTATTGATCATTCTTTTTACTTCCGCTCTGTTTTCATACCAATTCATACACACCTCACACCTATTTATAATATGATACAATGTACCTGAGTCTCTTTTGCATAGCATACATAACCTGTCTTCCGCTTTTAACCAATACTTATTCCTCGCATCAAAATTACCACAATTATACTAATCTCACTTTCTTTTCTACATCTAGTCAGGTACTTCGGTACTTTTTTGAATATGATACTCGCGTATCTAGTATTATATCTAGATTCCCTAATTTTACTATCCAATACCTGCCTTTCTATATCTTTTATCCTTTGACTGATTTCCGCAATAATATCCCTATTAGAGTTTAATCCTTGGTTAACAATCATTGTGCTTACACCTACGTAGTTACAAAATTTTTTTCTTTCCGCACTATATAAATCACACTCATTCCATTTCTCTTTCTCACTTCTACACACCTTCAGCAATCTATTCTCATCTAGACTTTGTATTTTCCGTTCAAATTTTAACGCTCTCACCCGCCACGCATCAGATAATTTATCTATGCCGGTTTCCTTATAGACTATGTATCTCGGTGTACAAAAATCCAGCTTCAATACCCATCTAAAATAATCCAGCTGTATTTTCTCCAATTCATTTTTTTCCTCAAAACCCCAGATTTTCGCCCCATATGACATAACACTTCTAACCAGATAATTAAACAACATCTTCCTTCTCCTGAAATCATTTTTACACCTTCTTTCCCCCAGCCCCCACACTCTTTACGCCGCAACAATCCCCTTTTTTTTAAGCTCCTCTATATGATCTTTAAAATTCGCTTCCCTATTAAAGATAAAACCTAAATATTTAACGGATGTAACCTCCTCCATCTAAATTTAACCAACTTTTATTTTCTAACCATGTTTCGCATAAGCTTATAAAATCATATTTTTCAACGAAGTTCCAAAAATCTCTATCTTTATTTAAAATTCCCGCGCAGTTCCAAAAAATGAAATTTCTAGAACTTTTACAATTATTATAACGTATTACGTTCTTACATGCATTACCTTTCCTCTTCCGCACAGCGTCCAACACACTTTTTCCGGGCCCTACCGAAAAATCTCTTCCATACTCTCGGTAAACTCCAGTTGCGTCAAGTTACTTTTCTTCTTCTGCTGTCGCCCTGCACCCTCTTCCCCTTCCACATTCCCCCTTGTCTTCTGCTCACCGCTTTTATCGCCGTTGCCGTTCCTCGCACGCCCTATTCTCACGCATACTTTCTCTGCTGCTTCTTCACCTAACCACTTAAACCATTTGTCATTTAGCCAAAAACCACCCATGCTACTTTTTATTTGATAACCTATCTCCTTTTTACTCTTTACCCACTTCCCCAGCAACTCCTGCCTCTTTCTCTCTTCATAGCTTAAATCATTCTCTATGTAAAATTTCGAGCCCCTTAGCTTATGCTTATTTTGCCAAACTAGATCCCTATCCTCCTTCTTGCTAAACCTTACTACGAACACACTTCCACTCTTTCTCACATGCTCTACATCCACATCGACATACAATTTTTCTTTTAAAAACACATTCATCCCCACTCGCCACTCACCGTGCAGAGACAAGCCTCTAAAGACTAAGTTTGCTTGTCTCGACATCTCATCCTGCCATTTGACTAATCTTTTCATCGCGCTTACTTCAAAATCTGAGAAACAGCTCCTACCGGCCAGCGATTTCCCATCGTTAGATATCGACCCTCCCGATTGTCCCGAAGCAACACTACTACTCGTTTTACTGCCTTCCCTCTCCTCCGCCCTCAATGCCTCCTCGATGCTACCTGCTTTATCGACCATTTTCTCAAAATTATCCATCGTAGCTTTGGCTTTAGCCCTGAAATCCTGCCACCCATTCTCCAATTGTTCGATTCTTTCAGACAAATCAACTTCTATCGCCTTAATTTCAACTTTGTTTTTCTCACACACAACATTTTCCTGCCTTATCTTTTTCAGCTCTACCTCCATTCTTTCTATCATACTATCTCTCTTTGTTAAACGCCTCCCGTTCTTTATTCAAACATTCTTTTAATTCACACACCTCCTCCCTCAACAATTCACAGCCCCCGCATTCCAGCACTTTCTCTCTCTTGTCGAATTTCACCGTTCTCGCAAAGCTATCCGTTATAGCTGGCTGTCTGCTCGTAGTCACGCTTGCTTTGTTTCGCTTCGCTTCACCTATACCTTTCACCACCGCACACGCCTCCACCGCCACACTTCTCTCTTTCGCACTGTCCTCGCTTTTCTCACCCTTCTTTTTAATGTCCATCGTCTTTTTATCAACTTTCTCACAGTTAACAATAATAAAGAATGCTTCTAACACACGATACAGATCGATTGCCACAGAGCTTCTCTCGCACGCAACCACTCACTCGCGCGGTCATTAATCAAGTCCCACTCTAAAAGTAATATTGTATGCAATTTTATTTCTGATCTAATTATAGTGTGACCTCTAATTTAAAGATACTTGAATATTTAAAGTCTTCATTAAATATCTTCGTTTCCTTAGATTAAAAGACATCTGTTCTTGGAAAGTTATTTGACTGTCTTATCTCAAACCATGCCACGAATATGCCTATCTTTATTCCCGAAAGAAAAACTAAAAATGTCAAAAATATTTTCTTGCCTTATTCGTATAAATTACGCAATGAAGAAAAATCAAGCTAACACAAAAAACCGCTCGTGTGTCCATACATATTCAATGCTCTGCCCCTGACTAAGTCGAGGGGTCCAATTATAAGAAGAAAATAGTTGAATCTAAGTGTGTGCGAATTTTCCCTACTCTTACCGTTATAATATATGTAAGAACAATATTAATAATAATAATAACAATAATAATAACAATAATAATAATTACAATAATGATAATGATAATAATAACAATAATAATAATAATAATATAAGGTTATAATGTACCTTTTGAAGCAATTACATAGGCTTATTAGATTTTTAACAAGTGTTTTTGAAAACTGCAAAAGTATATTTCTTATTTATAGGGTGTGTCAATGTGATATGCTCAGATAAAACTGGTACTATTACTCAAAATGAAATGACTGTAATAATAATAATTACTTCTGAAAACTATATTGCTGATGTTTCTGGAGCTGGCTATAATGCTAATGGAGAAATAAAACTGCGCAAATGCAAAGACATTGACTTTGCTCAAACAGCTATTACAAATTTGCTTGAAGTAAGTTTATGACGTACCGTAAGTTCAATATATGTCACTCCTTAGCACAAAGTTAGTCTTCTGTCATAACATCATTCATGTTTTAGATTGGGTGCGTTTGTAATAATGCTGTTATTCAAAATAATACATTGTTAGGCCAGCCTACAGAAGGGGCTTTACTAATAGCTGGAATGAAGAATGGCATGTATGCTATCTCAGACAAATATATCCGTCTTCAAGAGTACCCATTCTCATCTGAACAAAAAATGATGGCTGTTAAGTGTGTAGCAAAGTACAGTGAGGCAGGTTTATTTTCTAATTTATAAAAAATCATACATTTTCGCTTAAGTAAAATAAGGTATTGTACCTTACTTCTAGTTTTAGAGCATATTCTACATCAGTCTTGATCTTGAAGGAATTACTATTTTATTTTTAGGCATCGCTTAAATATAAAATTACCTTATTTTGTTTCTACAGACAAAATCTATTCCATAAAAAAAAATCATCAACTAATACATTTAGTAAATATAAACTTCTTGCATTAAGCAATTCACGAGACAACTAAACATTTGAGCACAGCAAATAATTAAGTTTAATAAATTAATTGAATAAAATGACATCGAGAGCGTAATCGTGACAGATCTTACTTATCGGGCTCTTAGTGGTATTCTTCATGTTTATTGTTTCTAAAATCGTTTTTAAATTTTTTTTCTATATTTTTTTTTTTTTCACTTCCTTTACTAACGTTGTGTTTAAAATCATAAATGTCATTTTTATTATTTGAAATACAAAGTTTCCTATAATTTATTTAGTTGTGTACTGACTGCACTTGGTAACTTTTACCCGTAGGTGGCGAGAAGAGTGTGTAGATATATGTATAATATAACTAGCGGCTCCTGGCTTCGCCCGAGATTCACTGAATGGAGCACCTTAGTGTGTTGACACGTAATGTAAAATATTTTCAGTTTATTAATACTTAAAAATTGTGCATCTATTCTTGACACTTCTCTGAATTAAAAAATTCTATTTAAAACAATTTTTGTTTGAAATCCATGCAGTTTTCGTTGAATAATAAGCTGTAAAAAAGTTTAAAAAAAATAATAAATATAATGACGCTAAATAGTACCATACGTTTCATACGCTATCAAAAGATGTTTGCCTAAAAAAAGGCCCTTATTTGCTTTGTCTCACGTTATAATGTATCAAAAGCGCTATTTGTTAAAGCTGTAACAGTTAAAAAATGATAAAAGATATATCATTTAGAATTTTTTTTAATGACAAAATTTTACCACCAAAGCAAAGAAATTCTAGAGCCTCGTCTTTTTATTTTTTCATGCCACAATAAAAACACATATATTCTTCTCCCTTTTGAAATGGATAGAAGATTCAAATAATCAATGTCAAGGTTACAAAGAAAAGCTGATAAGACACTTCATAAAATATTTGTTCGTTAATTTTGACGCTGCTGTTCCAATTTTGATGAACATTTTGAGTCAGTTTCTCGACGTCTCAATTTTTATACATTAGAAGAATTTTAAG
This sequence comes from Copidosoma floridanum, assembly GCF_000648655.2. The sequence goes on along the minus strand of NW_019384269.1, from coordinate 1,243,798 downwards.
TTTTTCTTTTAATTCGCCCTTTTGCAACTTGAAGACTGCAACCCCTTTGCAAGGTGAAGATTTGCTATTAGGTTTGCCAAGCGTAAACCTTTGATAGAATTGGTAATTTTGGGTTGAATGGGCAGTTCGTCAGTGTCCAGGACTTCCAGTCTAGTAATGAACAGCTACACTCATGACGTCTGCTAGTGAATCGCAGACTTGATTTAAAACTGGCCATATTTGCATCGTCTGATGGAAGAATAATTGTTGTCAGGATTTGCTGTAAAATATATGCAATAATATTTGCCAAAAGTAGATGCAAAAAATATATTCGTTACTGAGTTGGTTCAACCTTACATGGTCCTATCAGAGACTGTCGTAGTATCGTTGGTAGCCGGGATACACAGCTGTACGCCGAACATCTCTGTTATGACGTACTACCAGTAAACTACTATGATAATTAACGTTTTTCTCGGGAATATCACCAGACTCATTAACTTCGATTGCAGGTGGCTTTGAGTTTGCTTAGATGCCACCTAGCAGATCGTACTAAACCAAGGCGCACAGTGAGCGTTTTTTTTGACAAAATTTGAAGCTAATTTATTACTATTATTTTGAATTGCTTGAGAAAAAAACTACGCGAAAACCATCTAGGAGGTGTCAAGAATCAGTTTGCAAAACTTCAACGAAATTAGTTGAGTTGTATCTGTAGTTAGCAATTACAATGTTTTTTGGGACTTTGATTTATACATTAATGACATTTTCTCAAGTTTTCATAATTTTGAATAAAAAAAAATGTATTTTGAGAACTTTACATTATGTGTAATAAACTATGTAAGCTTGTTCTAAGGTTTTCAGATAAGCAATTTTCACAACGTTTAAATAAGATACGTAACAACTTTTTTATCCTTAAACGCAGTAGCTCATTGTCAAAAACAAAAAAAAATAATAATTTCGAGATATTTCACTACATACCTTTTTTACGATACGTGAAAGGTATTGAAAGAATTTTTTTTTAAATATTGAAAATAGTATCAATTAAGAAAATGATGATGTGTATTTTTAAGTAGCATTGTAAAACTATATAAATTTTATTTGATTATCGCTTGATTTTTTTTATTTTTATAATACATCATGCACGAATATGTATAACACTTCGTAGTGTGCATTTATTGGAAAATGAAGAAAAAAGAAGAAATTAAAGGAAAAGAATTGTAGAATCAAGAAAATCTAAGACATGAGTAAGTAAAATTCCGGAAGTTTTACTGTATTACTCTTATTGTGAATGATATTAATTCTCATTCATACTTTTCCATCGCTATCAAGAAAATTTTTTCTGCAAGTTCAAGTAATAAAGTTTTTTGTGTCATGTTAAAAATTGTCTCTGATTGTTATTTGGAGCTTTTGCGTTATGATAATGAAAATTGTCACTTAATAATAACTATTAAAAAAAATTGAATTCAAATGATAAATTTAAAGTAGTTCTATCTTTGCATGAAAAATAAAACATTAACTATTCATAGCGAAAATTGGGAAGTAACTCCTTCTAAGTGACGATGACATACTTTTTTTTTTAAAGCTAAATTTTATAACATACTTTATTTTTCTTAAGCAACATAAATTTTTATTTATTCTTTAGAGAAATAGTAGATAGAAAGGAAAAGTGTAAGTTAAGGGAGTTCCCTTGGCAAGAAAGAGAAAGACCGATCTTAGAAAATGACAGAGAACATCAAACTTTTTACGTGTAAGAAGTGTGGCAACGTTGTGCTTGTGTAGCAGACAAGCAATTGGGGCGGGCATCAGCTGTCGTATAGGTAAACAAACCAAACGTCGCGATTCATCATGCGAATTGTTTCCTATATTTATATGTAAGCGTATTTTAATTAGTATGGAAACTAGTTTATACAAATATTTTCTACACGCCCTCCAAAGCAGTGTTGTTTCTCGTTTTTAATTTTTAAGCACCGTGCTTAACGTATTTATGTCCTGTTCTTATTCATTATTGTGACGTATTATGGCCTCAGATATTCCAACCTAACGCAACATTGCCACATGTCGTAAGTGAGAAAAATATCGACTGCTATCGTATCAAATACTTTACAGTATCAATAAATAATCGCTTATAAAGTTCTGATCTGCTCTAAAAAATTCACAAACGTTCTTGAACAATTAATGAAAAACATATTTAAATTATTTTAAAATCTGATCTTTGGAAGTACCGTAAATAATAGGAAAGTATGAGGTTCGGTATGATCATGAATTCCCATAAGAGCACGTGTTAAAAGATATGTTCATATCTCAGCTCACAGGTTCTGAATCGGTTAGAAACTTTACTAGTCGTTTGGTACGATATGAAATAATATATTTGTAAAGTTTCATCAAAATCTGATAATTTTCATTTTGGAAGGGAACTCTCTTAAAATAAAATTTTTCTTTAAACTTAAACTCTGAAGTTGTAATCAGGTAAGTATCATTTTTTTCATATCATATAAAAATATTTCTTTAACAAAAGTAACTCTATTGGCATCTTTCTCTCTTGGAATTGTTATACCGTCTTTTATGGAACTGTGCAAATTTAAAAAAGTCATTGCATTACAAAAATAAATTCGGGCTAATATTTTATTACTATCTTATATATGTTTATCATTACACGATTCTATTAAAAGTAGTTATTTGACTTTTTATGAATATGTTTTGTAATAAGGAGATTTTTTCAGATAGTTACCATGTCAAACGCCAAATTTATATCCTTAACCTTCTGATAAAAATTTATGAAAATTATTTTTTACACTTTTAGTCTTCACAAAACCATGAGAGAATCACATGGTCCAACATTTACTGTAACGTAATATTAATTACAAAATGTACTGGTATTGTCAGAATGTTGTTTTTGTGATTAATTACAGAAATAATGTACTTTCATACTACGATGTATTTCTTATTTCATTGTTTGTGCAGTATAAACAAGAAGTCTATTTTGTCAAGGGAGCTTTAGAAAAAGTTCTACCACAATGCACTAAGTACGCAGCTAACGGTCAGTTGTATCCTCTGACACAAAAAAAAGAACAAGAAGTTTTTGCTGATGCTTATGACATAGGGCAACGAGGATTAAGAGGTATTTATATGCTTTACATTTTGTTCATTAAAATATTCATTATGTTGTATGTTTCTGGAAATGACTAGTTCTAAATAACTCATAACTTAGTATCCAGATGGTTTTTGATTTGTAAATAGTAATCTCATGAACGTATCTTTCTAAAAACAATACTTTAGGATTTACTACGAGTTAAATAATTATTATTTAATTTCAAAAAATTATACTTGGCTTTTTTATTTTTATTTATAATGTTGTAAATTAAGTAATAAAAATTGCTTAACACGTATCTTACAATAATTAAAATTAAAATAATGTCAGAGACTACATGATTTTGCGTCATGTTGCATATCGTGATAAATCTCGTAGGGTTTAATTTCGCGCTTTTATAATTTGACTGTCATTCAAGTACTCAAAATGTACGTTGTATAAACTACGTTTAGTGTGGTAATATTTAATACAATTTTTTCTTCGTTGATATAATTACAATCGAACTCACAGTTGATCGCGAAAATAAAAGAATTGAACAAGAAAGCTGATACAAAAGTAGCACGTGTATGACGTAGATAGTGTTGAATATACCTTCACACTTACGTAGGCCCAAAAATGTGTGTATGTATGTATGTGTGTGTGTGTGTGTGTGTGTGTGTGTGTGTGTGTGTGTGTGTGTGTGTGTGTGTGTGTGTGTGTGTGTGTTACATTGTATCCTTTCTAAAAGCTTTTATACTGACTTATTGTATGAACTATAATGTGTTAACAATGTGGACAGTAAGTAACATGTTTGTGATTCTTTAATTCAGGCTAAATTATACTGTCATACGTTGGTTACATAATTATGTATTAGTAAACTAGCTGCCCCGTCACGGTTGGCTTCGTCCAAGATTCACTGAGTGGAATACCTTAGTGTGTTAATACGTAATACAAAATATTATCAATTACTCGCGTTATAATGTATGAAAAGGGCTGTTTGTTAAAGCTGTATAGATTTAAAACTGATCATGAACGTATAGTGAGAAATTTTTTTTTCAATCACCAAATTTTATTACTGAAGCAAAAAAATCCTAGAGCCTTATCTCTTCATTTTTTCATGCCACAATGAAGATACATTTATAATTCTCCCTTTTGAAATGGATAAAAGATTCAAATAATCAATGTTAGAGTTATAAAGGAAAGCTGATCTGACACTCAAGGTTGTCTAGGACACCCCTTTTACGCTAGAGTGCACTTTTCAAATAAATTGTTTATCAAGTCTTCTAAATACTTAACGATAACGTTGTTAATAAATTATAAACATATAGTGTGGCTAAATCAACAAAAAATTTTGTTCAAACAAACTTCTCCATTGTTTAGAAAAATATAGCCATTTAAAAAAAATCTACTTAACGCTTGTTAACTTATAAATTTAATTGTTTTCCGATTTCGATCCAAAACCTCTCAGTCTCTTAAGAAATTGATTATCTACAATCATAACATTTTTTGGTTATAAAATATTCATCAGTTATGTCAAAATATCACTTTTTAGAAAAATTATAAACAATTTTTTTTTATCATAAACAATTAATACTTTAGATTTTTTTAAAATGGCTATATTATTATAAATAATTAAGTGATTTGTTCGAACAAAATTTTTACTTGATTTAGCCACACTATATGTTTTTTAATTTATTAACAATGTTATCGTTCAGTATTTAGAAGACTTGTTCAAAAACTTTATTTGAAACGTGCACTCTAGCGTAAAAAAGGTGTCCTATACAACATTTGTATCAGTTTCTCAACGCCTAAAGTTGTGTAAATTTGAAGCATTTAAAGTCTTTTTTCCAATTCGCCCTCTTGCAACCCAGGGCGTTGTTGAAAACTTTTGTGAAAACTATTTTTTTTCCAACTCTGTTAAGTTTTGGTATATTTTTTGGCAAGATAATTCGACGTTCGATGGCTCTCAAAAGAACAGATAAGCAAAACTCTTTTTTGATCAATGTTTGCAGAAAATACGACTGCCTCGATATCTTAGGATAGTCTTCTCTCCTTGTTTGAATGCTTAGAGTCGAAAGGGTAATGTAGAAGCGTCGATAGTCAGGATTTCCAGCCTCTTGACGAACAACTTCGCTCGTGACATCTCTCAGTGAATGACTGACTCAGTTTCAAAGTGTCAGGCTTTATATAGTCTATTAGTGGACGAATCATTGTCGGAATTTACTTTAAAACATTTGTCGAAAATAGTTGTAAGAAATATTTTTATTGGCGAGGTAATTTAACATTAGATGGCCCTAAAAAGGACTGATGAGATTAATAGTGGATTAGTGAACGTAAGGATTTGGGCCCTGAAAAGTACCAGTGGTGCCCTGAAAAGTGGTCAGAGGCTGATTATATTTTCAGCAGTTGTAGCTTCCCAAACTCCTTGAGGTTATTCTCACTGGCTCGCTGTTGTAGCAAGAGGTGTTCCGGTAGCTCCAGGTTGGTTGGAAGAACGGCCACAAAATCCTGAAGTATCATAACAGGTTGTGCTCTGTCTGGACATCTTTGTGTAATACGTTGGGGAAGTTGGCATTCAGATCGCTTTTTTTAAGATCACTACTTTTTTGGTAGTTTAATTATTTTTTTTTTTTTATATAGAGTATTTTTAAGTAAAACGCGAGCTTCGAGTGGCTGTTCGGGAAATTCCAAATCTCTTAAAAGCTTTATTATATGTTATATGTTACAGATCGTCTAGAATAAAATATTTATGTTTAACTAGCTTCGTATAAACAGTTTTAAAAGTATTCTTAACTTTAATTTTGTAATTCTGATCAAAAATACGCTCGAGAGTTTGGTATGGACTAAAGTAAGGTTTTCAAGGGCCTTTGTTACCGGTGGAGCTTTAAAAAAAACATGGTTTAACTTTCAAAATTTTTTTAAAAAATTCTTGCAAATTATAACGATGCTGAACCAGTGCAGACTTCAAATTTGCATGTGTCCGCGAAATTCTACTTAAAACAACTATGGATTTGGTTGGAATTTGTCTCGTTAACAAAACTTGCTGGGTACACAAAGAGATGTATTATTTAAGTAATTGTCTGACAAACCTACAGAACCCAATTTTACGGCTGTTCCTTATCCTGAAGTTACTGTGGTGAGTTGCCTGAGCTAATTTTTATTGTAATGGCACATTAAATCTTTCTTAAAATCGTAATGCCAACGTTCGATTATGCCGTTCGCTGCTAAATGATGAGTAACGATACTGACTCACTGGGTACTTGAGAGGCCAAGTAAAGCCTTGAATACTTGCGATTTAATTTGGGCTCGTTGATTGGTTGAATTAATATAAAAAGTCCCGAAACGAGTGACCCAAATGTCGTAAAATGCTATAAGAGCCAAGATTTCCTTGAAAGAAATGGCCATGGACCAACGAGAGAGTTTATCTATCATAGTTAGCAAGTATGTATACCCATCACAACTAGAAAGTAGACCAATAATAATTATGTGAATTTACGAAAAATGATCATTTGGAGCAACTTACCAAGCTTTAATATTGCTGTGCATTTAAGGCTTTACGCATCTCTGCCTGATTGTCTAATCAATGACTCGTTCCAAGACGATATGGGTTGTCAAAAAGCTTAAGGGGGCTCCTTCACGAAAGTCCCCAAGCAGAGATATATTATTTCTTGTAAATAAAAGTCTACTGAATTTAATGGTGGTCTACATTATATTTCGAATGGGTCATAATTTTGAGAAATCCGAGCTCAAAGTTGTAACTATTAGCACGTGTTCCTATGGGGCAGCGTGAAAAACAATTTGTTTTAGTTTATAATAAACCTAAATTAAATGTCCCAGCAGACTAAATATATACGTTTCGTAGATGAAGTCTTCCTCTGTAATATGCTGTATTAAAAATTGTGGATAAAGGACCATTTTAGCGAGATATTTTGGAAATAAATAAATAGTGTCCGGGAGGTCAGGAGGTCACGTGGGTAGCAGACGTACTTGTTCACCTAATCGCGCGAGTTTTCCAAAAGTTGAGATTGCCTTTCCTCCATCCTCTTGAGACTCTATGTGCGTGGTATTCTTTTTTTTAGGTGGATTAGAAGGACCGTCATCCATTGTTTATCAATTAAATGATGTTAATGACATACAGATACTAAACACTATAGAGGTAGAGTAATAGCAGAAATGCATGCAAACACGACATATATATACCTTATACCTATATATTACATCGCTATACTACACCAACACAGGTGGTGTACCACTGTACCCTCGTATGCACTAGACTGGTCAAAACAATAATAAATTTTTCGTACAAAGTTAAACTACACACATAAATATCATTTTTCCCACTTCATACGTTATTAAAAATATCATAATGATTTTCAGACACATTTGTTTATTAAAAAACAAAACTTTATTTTTTGTTTGTCTTTGAGCTCAGCAGTAGTCGTAGGAGCCCCCTTAAACACTCGTCTAAAAAAGATTTTAGGGACCTATGGTCATCAAACGTTATCTGAAAAATCACAGTGAACTTGATTGGATGAGATTGAAACTTGGATTTTCTTGGACCTTACAAATAGCTGTAAGCTTTCGGTTACAAGTGCTACATTTCGTTTGTGGTGGATAGAATTTTCTCAACAAAAAAAGTAAAGGCCTGCCTCCAACGGTCACTTTAAAGCTGTTTAAAAACTGCACCAATCGCTAACTAAGAAGCATCAGTGACTAGACAAGTTCCGGCTTTCGAGGTGGGATGACTGATTGGATAAACGTTGGATAAATTATTCTAAGCCTTCTCGAATGCGGCGACTGTCTCTGCGTCCAAGTGACTTCTTTCTTATAGTTATCTTTACTACCACGAATGTACTTAGGAAGAGAGGCGTGAATTTCAGCTGCATAAGCAATTCTGCGACAGTATATATTTACCATGCTCAAAAAGCGATGCAAATGAACGACAGTTTTGAGTTCGAAAAAGTGTAAAACTGCTTAAATGTTATTACTAGAAGGTTTGGAAACATTTGAATTTATTAAATAGTCTCGTAGATGATTGATATGCTCTTTGAGGTTAGAGGAAAACATTAAAATGTTATCTAGATATCTTACCTAAGACCAACTCCCATTTGGAAATAGTTCAATTGATACAACTTTGAAACGTCTGACATGCATTTTTTAACTCGAGTGGAGTACCAAAGTACTCAAACAATCCTAACAGCGTAATAAAAGCCGTTTTAGAAACGTCTTTAAGTGTGACCGGGACTTGATGCTACACTTTGTGAAGACCCTGCATAAAAATAACGTTTCTAACCTGAAGGGTGACGGAAAAAATCGTGTGCATGCAGTAAAGGGTACACTGAAAAACTGACGAAGCAGCGTCTGCTGTAAAGTGTGGTTAGTACTGCTGTACTCACATGGTAATGGCAGTTTAGTTGCGCGTACCAGAAACTCTGGAAGCTACTACCAGAGTCTGTACAATGCCACCAAGGCTACGTATAGTACACTTTATCAAAACATAAAAGTAGCGCTTACTATATGTAGTCGCGCTCACCTTACATGTATATACCGAGAGTATGGAATATTCCAAATACTATTTATACGACGAAAAAATTCATTATTAGCAATATTGAATATCGGTGAGGAAAAATATTTGTTCTTGAAATGGGAAATGATGATTTGTTAATTTTTGGAGAAATAATAACTATATTTGTATAGAAAATAATAGCGTATATTTTTTAATGCGTCGAATGATTTATCAATATTTTTTATAAATGTTTTAACGCATACAATGTAATAATTGATAATAAAACAGTAGTAATAAATGTACAACAATTGATAAATATTCAAGAGTGCACTTAAGTACAAAAAAAAAAAAAAAAAAAAAAACAATTTTGTTTGTACTAAGTACAGATTGTAAAATTTCTTTTACTTTTGTAAATAAATACAATTATCAAAACAAGTATGTGAAAACACTTTTTTTTAAATAATAAAATTTCAAATAATAGATATCCTCCAATTATTAAGCGCTTCTCGTACTCATGAAAAAACTGTTACACTCCTCGAATGAGTATACAGTATTTGCTACAATACTTCGTAGTAAGCGCTGCTTTTATGTTTTGACAATGTGTACTCTACGTAGCCTAGCTTTTGCCACTATACAGACTCTGGTCTAGTAGCTACTAGTGGAGGAGCCAGAGATTTTCATTTCGTTGTTGGATGAAATTTAAAGAAATCTCGCAAAAACTATGGATTGTTGTCCATATAATGATCCTTCAAGAAAATTAGAATGAACCTGGTCAGAAAGGCCCTTTTTTATTGCAACATAACTTTAAAAACCGATTTTTTCAGTTATCTCACAATATCTCAGAAATAAAGCATTTTATCGAAAAAAGTTGAATACGAAAGTTGTTCAACTGATGGTGTTTCCCATAAATAAATCTTTTTCAAAAGCTGAAAATTGTTTATTCTTACCAAATGCCTGCGGTAAAGTTGTAAAAAGTTAAAAACAAAGAGATATTAAAAAATGAGGAAAGAAATCGTTTTTTATTGTTGATTTGTGGATATTAGATATGCAGTAGAATTTTTAACAAAATGACCCAGGTCCGCTTTTTCAAAATCAATATGTCGATTTACTGCAAAATTGTTAATTTAAAAATTAAGAATGCTGTAAATCGTGTCACAGAAAGTGGATCTTGATAAACCAATTGAAAGCGGTAGGTGATAATATTATCTATTATTAAGCCGATTTCCAAAATTTTTAACAGTTTTTTTTTTGTTTTTAACAAACCCACTTTTTGTGGTTCGTAATTTCGTCAATTGGCAAGATAAAGCTTTGAAATGAAATGCATTTGATTACGACTATTTTTAAATTAATTTACAACAAAAAATTCATTGCATGCCCAAGAAAAGCCGAGATACGATACTTTCATCTTTTTAGTTGTTCAGCATGATGTAATGCACGTAGACGATTAAAATTTGGATAATTAATTATGCAAGGGCCAAAGTACTCGATAAAAATAATAAGACATCGATTGCCAGAATATGTATTTAGAAATTGTTTGTTACAGGCAGTTTATACGTCGGCCAAAGTAATTAGTCGCTCTGTTGCGTCGATAAGGTCTGAACCGTACTCGTTTTGTACCGACATCGCGCTCATATTTGGCCTAATCAAGTGTCACTGGAATGCTTAATTGCAATGTAACAGTGTCATATCTCGACTTTTGTTGGGCGTGCAATAAATTTTTTTTTGTAAATGAAATTAAAAATAGGTGTAATCAAATGCATTTCATTCCAAAGCTCTATCTTGACAATTGACGAAATTACGAACCACAAAAAGTGGTTTTTGTGAATAACAAAAATGAAATTGTTAAAAAATTTTGGAAATCAGCTTGATAACAGATAATGTTATCACCTACCAATTCCACTTGGTTTTATCAAGATCCGCTTTTTGTGACAGTATTTACAGCGTTCTAAGTTTTTAAATTAACAATTTTGCAGTAAATCGCCATATTGCTTTTGAAAAAGCGGACCTGGGGCCCTTTGTGAGCAATACTAATAACTTTTTAATATCCAAATATCAACAACAAAAAATTGTTTCTTCGCTCATTTTTTCACATCTCTTTGTTTTTAACTTTTTACAACTTTACCGCATATTTTCGGATAGAATAAACTATTTTCAGCTTTAGAAAAAAATTTACCAATTCGTTAAATCATCAGTTAATTAACTTTTGTAGTTGACTTTTTTCTATGAAATGCTTTATTTCTGAGATATTGTGAGATAACTGAAAAAAATCGGTTTTCAAAGTTATTTATCAATAAAAAAGGATCTTCCCGACCAGGTTCATTCTAACTTTTTTAAAAGATTATTTGTCATATAAACAACAGTCTATAGTTTTTGCGAGATTTTGATAAATTCCATCCAACAACGAAAAAACATGTTTTTTGAGCCTCTGGCTCCCCGAATATACCAGAGTTTCTGATACGCTCAACTAAACTGCTGCTACCGTGTGAGAATAGCAGCACCAACCACACTTTACAGCAGATGCTGCTTCATCAGTTTCTCAGTGTACACCGATCCGGTTCAGTGATGCTATTAAACTTACGAAAATTGTCACAAATGCACTAGAAAGCAACTTTTTTTTATGATATGAAGTAGACTACCCCAGGAGCTACTCGAATAATGGCAACACCTTTTCTGGGCCAGTTTTTTGAAATTATTATTTTTTGACAGCTTGGTATTTATCTGAAGTGAATCTAAGATCTATCTCTGCCATGCAGGATGAATTGACATTCGAAGGAGTGATTCTTTTCACGGGCGTAAGTCCTGTTATTTCTAAGAACTTAGATAGTAATCTGTCAACCTCATTAGAATACAAACCTAGCGTAAACGTGTTAGTAAATGGATCTATGATCCGTGTCTATAAATGTCTACCAGGAAGCCAAATGTATTGAGCAAATCTGCTCTCACATTAAGATAGATGACTGCTTCTACTTGAAACTTTCATCGATCAGAATTTCTAAGTCAAAAATCTACAGCCAACTTAGTTTCTCCGAAAGCCTCAATCAATGTGTCATTTGTAGTAAACAGCTTGAGATTATTTGGTTTTAATAAAAATATCGAATGTTTAAGGACTTGAAAACCGTCTGCCCCCATATCAGTAAGGAAAACAATATATAAACTACAATCACGTAAATGGAGCCTCCTGAAAATATGCTTTTCGTCTACTACTTCTGTACAGCGAGTGTGACCTCGTTTTCTGAAGGCTGTTTCGATGAGCACAGTAAGATACAAAGATAATCATTTGAGCTGAACTTACGATGCAAACGACAATACTTGGATCTCTTGCTAGAATCACTTGCGTTTGATATTAAAACCGGTTTAGACTTATCACGTGATCTGCATCTGTTGCACTCCGTTTTTCATAATGTTATTTCGGCCACAAGTTTAACAATTTTATCTCCAAGCTTTTAAAATGATACCTAACAAGTATTAGAATTAACTATTTATGATTTGGGTCTAAAGCCTCCAAACATTTATCAGCCAAGAATGTGAACTTATTCAAATCAGTTACTTCTGAAAGCAATAAGATAGTTCTACACTTAGGTGTAAGCTGTTCCAAAAAGATTGATTTGAAAACGTCATCACCGAAAATTATATTGAGCGCATGCAACGAATTTAACATAAGGAAAGGCTTACTACTGGTCAAGGCTCCCAGATTTTCGGGAGTTCGCCGCATGCGAAGTGCGCAATAACCCTCTCTCCATAGAGCAAGCTGGAGCGGGAGAGCCCCCCTACCCAGACCTTTAACCTGAGCCCCGCCCACTTCTCACAACTTAAATATGACATCTTGTCAAGCAAGAGTATAATCGACGATAGCCGCACGGGCAAAGTCTTTTGCCTCAGCCTAACTTGCCAGCTTTCGAATCTCACTGATGATTTTTTTTTTTTTTCCATCTGTACAATTTTTATCCGTTAGATTTTTGTATCAAAAATATTTTGTTGGTTTGTTGCCTTTTGTACGCTTCTTTTTTTTTTTTAATGTACGTTATACATAAAGTGTCATGACACGTTTATGTAATCATGTAAGCTCATGTATAACGTTTCAATACTAAGACATAATTTTAAAAAATACTATGTACAAGACAAGGTAAGTAAAATTATAAAACAAAATATTCGTCACTTATTAAGGAAATCAAAACATTAATATTTAGTGAGTCCAGCGTCGAGTAATGATAATCAAAGTATTATTTAGTACTAAAAAATTACCAAACGACACGTCTTGATCATTGTTAATATAATTTACTATTACATTATTATGGTCGGTAAGCAACACTGTTTAATACATTAATCTGTCCCGAATTGCACGAACTTTTTTTTGATTGGTGTATCATTAATGACTTACTTCGCGACAAGTATTTATTCTTGGAAATACGTCTCGTCGAAAAATATGGATTGCCATAAAAGCTCATGCTGCAATTTCTCAATATTTATCTATATGTTTCCTAAAAACACTCGAAAAAAAAATAGTAAAAAAATTCATGCTGATTTCGGATAGTATAATTAATAAAATCTATGAATTTTTAGTTATTGTTGAATAAATAAACAACTTTTTTTTCGCTCAGAGTATGTTTATTACAGCACGCTCTTTCTGTAGTTTCTCTGGGCTTTTTTTTAATTTCGAACGTAAATGTAAATCAATTACCGCGCGCGTAATGTGGCCACTGTAAATGTGCCGGTCTCAAGCCCGGAGAAACTACAGAGAGAGCGTGCTGTAATAAACATACTCTGAGCGAAAAAAAAGTTGTTTATTTATTTAACAATAACTAAAAATTAATAGATTTTATTAAGTATACTATCTGAAATCAACATGAATTTTTTTACTATTTTTTTTTTCGAGTGTTTTTAGGGAACATATAGATAAATATTGAGATATTGCAGCATGAGCTTTTATGGCAATCCATATTTTTCGACGAGACGTATTTTCAAGAATAAATACTTGTCGCGAAGTAAGTTATTAATGATACACCAATCAAAAAAAAGTTCGTGCAATTCGGGACAGATTAATGTGTTAAACAGTGTTGCTTACCGACCATAATAATGTAATAGTAAATTATATTAACAATGATTAAGACGTGTCGTTTGGTAATTTTTTAGTACTAAATAATACTTTAATTATCATTACTCGACGCTTAACTCACTAAATATTAATGTTTTGATTTCCTTAATAAGTGACAAATATTTTGTTTTATAATTTTACTTACCTTGTCTTGTACATAGTATTTTTAAAAATTATGTCTTAGTATTGAAACGTTATGCATGAGCTTACATAATTACATAAACGAGTCATGACATTGTATGTATAACGTACATTAAAAAAAAAAAGAAGCGTACAAAAGGCAACAAACCAACAAAATATTTTTAATACAAAAATCTAACGTATAAAAATTGTGCAGGCGAAAAAAAAAAAAAAAAAAATCATCAGTGAGATTCGAAAGCTATCAAGTTTGGCTGAGACAAAAGACTTTGCCCGTGCGGCTATCGTCGATTGACTCTTACTTGACAAGATGTCATATTTAAGTTGTGAGAAGTGAGCGGGGCTTAGGTTAAAGGTCTGGGTAGGGGAGCTCTCCCGCTCCAGCTTGCTCTATGGAGAGAGGGTGATTGCGCACTGCGCATGTGGCGAACTCCCGAAAATCTGGAAGCCTTGCTACTGGTGGGCACCTCTCTTTAATTGATTTTTGCAAATGCTCCTCCATTGAAGTGCCAAACGTGTCAATTTGTTTGTTTCTAGTCTGATCATAAATGTCAGATAAATGGTACTAGTTTGACTGAAACAATATTCTGTGTTATCTGAAAGACCTCCAGGCTCAGCTTTTCAGCAATAAAGTTAACTTTGGTTATAAAGTAATCTTCTGCACATTAGCTGAGTGCCCTCTCTACTCTGCTATCAGTGACCCCTATTATAAATTAACATATTTTTCCTTGTTCTAGTGGAGTTAGTAACTTATCTCTAATTTTGACATTTATTTACTTTTCATTAATTAGATTTAATTATGCACTATATTAATTAATAAACTATTTATTTTATTAACTACTTTTTTTAGATGCTTCGATGGCTTAGTGGTCAGCATGCTAGCCCCTAGCCGGAGATACTCAAGGGGTCGTGGGTTGGAATCATGTCGAAATTTATCGAGATATTTTTCTCGGGCTTTGTCGATGGGATGAATATCCATGATGCTTAAAATCACTTATCCGATTTTTATAACTAATAGTCGATTTTTCTGGTGATGTCTCCACCTCCAGGGCCTTCCTTTTCGGAGGAAAAGCCAACACCTGGCCAACTCACCGAGTAAAGTCTCTGTTGATTATAAAATGATCGGTACAGCTTCCTAGATGGCTTATTGGGAAATAATTTTTCATTAAACTTGATTATAGCTGGGGTTTAATTAGACAATCGCTGCGCCCTGTAAATAATACCCAGTACGATAAATGATCGAGTCGTCTGAGGGGAACTTTGCAAGAGATCCACACGAAAGACTCGCACACTGTGCGGTTAAGGCGAAAAGTTTAAAGCAAAAAATGTATCTGATATGGCAAAAGCTGAAAAGAGTCATGGAAAACAAATCACCAACTATTTTTTTATAAAATTAAATAGTTCTGATTAAATAAATCAATTATGTATCAACAATTTATGGTTAAACTAAATTCAGTTTTTTACTATTTTAATTTTGATGCTGAAAATCTTTAATTGATAGAATACCATCAGGAGATTGGTATATTAAAGTTTTTAACAAGTAACAATTTCATAACATGTATACAAAGCTATTACGTTAAAACTTAGTTTTGTTAAAAAAATTGAAGTCATTAAAAATGTTCTATAATGGTTTAAAAGAACTTTTTTTAACATCAAAGTTTTTTTTATAAAATAATAATACATTATGTCATGTATTATTATTAAATAATAAATTGATGACTAACAGAATAACTTTCAAGTAAATGTGGAAAGTCATGTCTATATATTGCGTACGTTACAATTTTTAGTTAACGTTCATTTATTTATATTCAATACCTTTCCAAACAATATTTTTAATTTGCGAATTATCGCTTTCTACTTATATAAATATTTTATTTATATTTTTGCAACTTGATAAAGCTATACATAATTGGCTGTAAAAGAACACTAGATTTCTTAAGTACAAACCAACGTTATCAAATTTGACCTTAAGATTTATTGATAGTCATAGCAAATGCCGTAACTGTTGACCATTACTTTCGATATAAAATAAAAGGTAGTGAAGATGTGTTTCCAGATTTAAAGTTATTATTAAGATCAAAACTTCAGGTCTAATTTTGTTCAAGTTATTGTTTCTTCTTCTACGTTGTATTTCTAATAAGAGTTACTATTGCACATATTTTTAAACTGAGTTCATGAAGTGGTGAACTTACGGATACTTTTAGCATATCTATTGAAAAATTTATTTAAATATTGTTGTCTGACTTAGTAACCCCTTTGTACATTGCGTGATATTTACTGTGAAAAGTTTCAGTTTCTTTTATTTAAGAAACTGGTATACTCATTATGTAATGTAAGTATAACTTTATTAACCAAAAAACTATTTAAATCGCCAAATATTTTAGAATGTACATTATTTGATATGCATTTTTTATTATAAGGCAACGGTTACATAGAGTAAAAATAACCAGCGGAACGTCACAGCAGAAAGCGGAAAGAGTCCCCCACTATTATTTTAAAGCGTAACGCATTCCGCTTCCGCTGGGAAAAATGTCCATCGTGCACATGGAGTGTAATAAAGCGGAAAGTAACGGCGGAAGCCGATTAAATAATGATATAACTTTACTCTTTGATTATTTTTACAGTTTTCATGTGTCTAAGCATTATCATGGCTACGATAGTGATGTTTCTATTGCCATGTATCATAGGGAATTAATGATAAATCATTTTAAATGCTTAACATTGCATGTGTGCCGCTGAAAAGCTATACCTCCATTGGTTGCTTACATGATGCGAATTTTATTTCGTTTTATTTTATTTTAGGTATACTTACCCAGTCTTGGTGCTGTGTGTTAAGTTGAGCAGAAGTAGTCGTCCTTATTTACCCAACCTCAATGCAATAGAGTCCACCCGAAGTCCCCTACCGCGAGTTACTCGACGAAGTTTACTTAGTTGACAATAAATTGCATTCGTGACAGCAAGTAACGACGTTGGGGATAGTAGCCTTCGTGGTGAGCGGCCGTTTCATTTATAAACCAGATGTCTATTAAAGTTAATTTACCTCATATTAATATTACGTTGTGTTGTTCTCTTTAATTGCCTTGGGTAGCGCTATCTGCGGCTGCAGGGAAGTACTGACTTGGTGAGTGTTTTTGATTAAAAAAGGCTATTTAATCTTAATAGCTGTACGCTGCCACAAATTTCTGCTGTTCGAGCTGTGCAAGAGCCATTGTATACCACTCCCTATCTCGATAAATAAGAAATAAAAATAATAGTACACGTTAGCTGTAATTTCCGGCTAACGTGTCACAAGTTATTAAAACGTGTACATGAGGTAGACCACGTTCTTGACATTTAATTTAGATGTTTACCAACACTTTAACAAAAATATAATTTTAATCTTCAATCGATAGGAATTTAAAATGAGATAATCTAAGTGTAATACTTACAGTATTGTTTAGTGTCATGTTTTTTTGTTTAGTGTTACGATAAAACTTACATGTCACTATCATAAATAATTCTGGTCCACCACATTTTCTCATTATAGCTATTGTATCCTGATAGTGCTTTTGTAGATATCTTCGATGTCCGATAGATTTAGATGGTAGTATTGCAAAATTTTAAATTTTTTCCCTTTGTTTTAGGATTTTTAGAAATATTAGATTTTCTATTAGTAATTGCATGTAGTAACCTTTCATGGAATTTATTTTCAAAACTTTCACCACTATATCTCAGATGGTTGGAACGGATGTATTTAATTACGATTTAAGAATGTATAAACAATTTTTAAGTCAATCTTTCCGTGTATCATAATGGTCTAAAATTCTTCCAATCTGATCTGTAAAAGAATATGCATTGATAGTATTGAAACATAGTAAATTTTTCATTTTTTTAGCTATTAGATTTTTTTTTATAATCTTTCTCGAAGTTTTATTAGTTTTAATTATGCACTATATTAATTAATAAACTATTTATTTTATTAACTACTTTTTTTAGATGCTTCGATGGCTTAGTGGTCAGCATGCTAGCCCCTAGCCGGAGATACTCAAGGGGTCGTGGGTTGGAATCATGTCGAAATTTATCGAGATATTTTTCTCGGGCTTTGTCGATGGGATGAATATCCATGATGCTTAAAATCACTTATCCGATTTTTATAACTAATAGTCGATTTTTCTGGTGATGTCTCCACCTCCAGGGCCTTCCTTTTCGGAGGAAAAGCCAACACCTGGCCAACTCACCGAGTAAAGTCTCTGTTGATTATAAAATGATCGGTACAGCTTCCTAGATGGCTTATTGGGAAATAATTTTTCATTAAACTTGATTATAGCTGGGGTTTAATTAGACAATCGCTGCGCCCTGTAAATAATACCCAGTACGATAAATGATCGAGTCGTCTGAGGGGAACTTTGCAAGAGATCCACACGAAAGACTCGCACACTGTGCGGTTAAGGCGAAAAGTTTAAAGCAAAAAATGTATCTGATATGGCAAAAGCTGAAAAGAGTCATGGAAAACAAATCACCAACTATTTTTTTATAAAATNAAGTAGGATAAATAAAGGGTTAATAAGGTAAACAAATTGTGTTGATTAGTACACAGTTATGAATTAAAAGTTTAAAATGCCGAAATAATGGTAAAACATAATCTGAAATTTTTATGAAAATATCTCAATCGTTTTCTACGGAAAAAATCCTATTTCCTAGGTATTTTTAAGATTTTTTGTTTTTCACATTTATATTACAGCAAAATTGACAAGGTTGTGGTCCAAAAAAAATGCCAATTTTCTGACCATCACCGACAGCTTCTATGTAGGTCATAACTTCTAAAAAAATTTAGGGTATTGTTTGCTTATGTAGTATTGCCCATAGCCAAAGTCGTCAATTGATCAAGGTCGAAGCGGGTCCAGTGGTGGGCCAAATGGGCAGCGAGTCGACTAAAAGCCTTGCTGATAGGTCCTGTATATGGGAGTTGCTTGTAGCCGACGTTGGGGAGAGGCTTGGGGATCTTCCTTGAATGATGTTTGGAGGCCTAGGAGCACCGGAGGTAGTGTATCAGGCCATGGGATGTCTGGACAACACATGAGACCGACCTTAAGAGAGCGATGAGAACTTTCTACCATCTCGTTTGATTTCGGGTGGTAAGGTGTCGTCCTTATACGGCTTGAGCCTGTCGTTTTGGCGAGCTTGGTAACTAGCGCTGACTTAAACGAGGTTCTCTTGGTTGAGATGCTGGTAAGGGGCGTTCCGAAGCAGGCAATTAAGTTTTCGTACAGGGTCTTGGCGCTGTAATTAGCCTTGAATTGAGAAAACTTTCTCGGAAAGAAACCGAGTGTTCTCCAGGTGCCATGTGGGTATTCTTGCTCCAGGTCAGCACCGATTGCTATATCCGACGCGCCTGTCCTCAAGGCAATTGGAGCGTGTGGCCTGAGAAAGGTAGTTGTAGCTGCGTCAGCGCGTCTTTGCACTGCTAGAATGCAAGATCAGCCTAGCAGTTCCAAGCTAGTAAGGCCTTTCTACTTTTGGACAGAAGGTTCTTCAGCAGGTAGTTGAGCGGAACCATAGCGTTGGCTACTCCAGGCATGCAGTGCCTGTAGAAACTCACCATGCCCACGAATCGTTGAAGCTCAGATAAGTTCTCCGGTTTTGGGAAGTCCTGGATCTTGTGCGCTGGAGGGTGTACATCATCAGCAGAGACAGTGTAACCTAAGTAGTCCACTTGGTGGTCTCCAAGTACGCACTTTCACAACACGTTCATGGTCCGCTGGAGTGATTGGGCGGCATTTCGTTGACCCATAGAGGACTTCGTGAACTCGTGGAGCCCAAACGACGTCGTTATGGCTGTCTTAAAGATAGACCTCCTGGAGCAGATCATCGACAATCAGCAGGGGGAAGTGGTCCGAGGTGGTACTGGCGTTAAGGCGCAGGAAGTTCTCTGTGACTTTCCAGCCTCCCCTGGACTTCTTAACTGTCACAAATCTGTTAAAGGTTGCTCTCTCTTGCTCTCGAAGCACTTTTCCATCGTACAGCCCACGGCACTGCTTACCACGACAAAGTATTCTAGCAAAATCGCCCTTTGGGGTTGAAGTACAGCTAGGTAGCTTTTTCCCGGTTCTCAAGGAAACTAGAGGTGCGAAGCAGGTCGTAGAATGAACAACAAATATGAACGCAATGAGTATAAACTTACATTTTTTACTAAGTGTGAAGGAAAAGAATTTACCGATTCGTTAGCCAACGAGGCGTGTGTGTCGTTGTCGTTAGTCCGGCGCGGAGTATCGCAGCAACGTTGGCGGCACTGCATCGGGCCGCGAACGGGAGAGAGTGCGCTTTTTGGCGTGCATCGCGTCGCTAGTCCGTGTGTGGGACAACTTGCTGCTTCCACCGAGAAGCTTGTTTTAAGCTTCGGCTAGTGGATTTAAGTTTAACACTTTTCTTCTGGTAATAATGATGGCGGGCATTATGATTTATTACAAAACAATATCGACGGAATTAACGAGAAACAAAAGGTAATTATAATCAAAAATTATTATAATTTAAAAAAAAGCAAATTTCAAGAAATATGAACATCAAAATTTCCGATGGAAAACAAAAAATTTTTAGTTTTAAAAATAGTAAAATAAGATAAATAAAATGATGGTCCGGAAAAAAATGTTCCAACGATCGAAACATATACTTAAGAATGTTATACACAAACACCAAAGATTTATGAGAACAAGCTATTTTTGCGAACATTTTTCTACAATGGGGAACTCATCATACTATATAATTTACTGTAAAAAAGATTATTAGAATTATTTTTAATAGATCTATATTTCATGTGACAAACTTGACCTTGGATTTTTTAATTATAAGTAGCTTTTTTTTCGCTCATGACATCAGCACTAAATGATGTAAAAAAAAAGACATTACTATAATATTAAATAAAAAATCTAAAATTATCATCATTTAGCAATAATTGCTATAATTTATTATCATACGGACTTGAAGCAGGTAAAAGTATCCTTTTACAACAATTGAATTTTTGTCTCTTACTTTTGCCTTTCGTCTTTTAAATTTGCTATGTTTATATTCTAGAATACTACGGTTTTAAGTTAGTAATAAAAACTTGGGTGAAAAGGAAAAGAGTTAAAAATAACTTAATAATAGGTTGACTTAACATGGCGTTTCCTAAGGACTCTGAGCGTTTTCTTTTAAACTAGTTTTAAATCGCATTAATAAAGCGTAATCTTTTAAGATGTTAAGAACAACTGACGAAATGCTTTATAGTACATTTAAAGATGATACTATTGCTGTAGGTTTAGTGGAATATGATTATACTGCCATGCCAGTTGAGTAAATTTTTTTCGTGGTTTTCAATATCGTCAGATATTTAAGGCAAAAATTTATAGAAAACTTTTAAAAAATTTTAATGTAACATTTTCAAAAAGACAAAAAATAAATGCTTGATTACAGCTAAATTAAATTTTTTAATCAATAAGAACTCCTTAAAATTGTAAAAATACACCCTTAGAAATGATTGAAAGAACATAACGTGATTTATGTAATGCAAATATCCATTTTGGTAATAATTTAATTATCCTCAGAGGAAGTTTTAGACGGATTTTTTCAGTTTTAAAAAGTGTTTGTAAAAGCATGATTATGTATAAGGTATTTAATCATCATATCTTTAGTCATTGTTTGTCTAAAACTTGATGTCAATATTCGTTTGATTGACAAAACGTTTTTAAAATTATTACTAGATATTGGGAAAAGAAAAATCAAATCATTGTTAAATGACTCCATAACAATTATACTTACTTTTTAAATAATAAAATTCTTAAATCATGTAAAAGGAGTAATAGAAACATGTTGCACCATAGATTATGCTACTCACAAGGGTGTTGATAAATCTGATGGTGATATTTATATAAATATTCCAATTGAATTTTTTAATACCATTCGTAAAGGCTTATTTCCGCATGAGCCTTATTTAAACATTGTAACAATTGTAATGTTTCTACGAAATTTATGTATAGTAAATGGCTTACTTAACGGTACAAATTCTTTCCGAAAACAATTTCTTTTAGTCTTAGCCTTTTCTATGACTGGAAGTAAATGTTAAGGTTGAAGTTTCAATAATAATAAATTATTTTTGGACCAACCACTATTTTTGCATAGTCAATTATACGTCGCGCTATCAAGATGCAAAAATGGAAATAGAAATTTTATTTAAAGAGAACGTGATAACAATTTGAAAATAGAAAATTTTGTTTAGAAAAAAATTTTTGTGGTTAACTAATCCAAAATAGCTAAATAAAAATTAATTTTAACATATTTGCAAAAGAATGAAATTGTATGTAATATTATGGCACAGTTCATTTAAATAATCAATGAATGTACGAAATCAACAAATTTATTATGTAAGTTTTGTTTCATGACATAAGAAGGTAAATTTTTATTATCAATTTATACTGTTTACTTTTATTAAAAAACAAAATTATGCTGTAATATTTTATACAGATATCATTTTTACATATACCGTTTAGTATTATTAGATATCATTAGTTTAAAAAAAATGTTTTTTTTTAATTACTCATCTATTTAGAAAAATAAAATTTTTCTTAAAAAAACATTAAATTAGAACACAAGTACTCATGTATTACAATAATATGTACATCAGGTTTCCGAATAATATGAAGTTTTTATTGCAAATTTTTATTTATTTTTTTCTTTCATTATTGTACGTTGCGCTTTATGTAGGTTAGAAGCAAAAAGGTAGAACTTTACTAAAATATTTGACGTACAATCACAAGGGAATGATGATTTTTATTTTCCCATGGTAAATAGGGCTACGAGCGAGGTCCACGGTTTATATATTTTATAAAAATGTTTGTTGTTTTTTGATTTGGTATAAAGTTTTCATGTCATATTCTGATACATATTCACTAATGCAATTAATAATCTTATTGAGAATTTAAGAAAAAAATCAGTGTGCCATAGAACTATCTTAAAGGTGGTGTGGAAGTGTATTAACAAATTATATAGATAAAATAATTATTAAGGAAGTGGTAACGAGGGCCGAACGAGTACTGGAGTGACGCTGAGATAATGTGGTTAGATATTGTTGGGGGGCTAAGCAGAGTTTTTTTATAAAGAGTAAGGAAAGCTGAGAGAAGGAATGCAAATAGTAATTTAACTAAAAATGACATAATGACGAATATAATCTTGCTTCCCAGAAAACACATTTTCTCAAGATTTCTTGTAAATGTCTTATAGGCTTTAACTATTCATCTGAAAAACATTTTTCGAAAATTTTACCTCCAAAATCCTACAAAGATGTCTTTTGAGTGGACATTAAAAGTCTACAAGACATCTACAAGAAATCTTGAGAAAATGTGTTTACTGGGTTTATTATTTATAAAAATGCAGCTAATGGGTGGCTTAAAAATATTCTTTAAAATTGTGAGGAGGCTTATTAGATTATCCAGTGATTGGCTTATTAACCATGAAAGTATCGCTTAATTTAAATAAGTTAAGTAAATAACCAATCACATCCAGCTCTATTATAACCATCAAGAGACAAAACTGTATGTTCTTAATTTGACATTGAGAAAATAATTTATATTATCCTGTTATAAGACCCAATTTGGTCAGCAACTCCCCCCCCCCTCTTCAACCCTAAAATTTTTTAATATTTCTCTTGGCTCTCCCTTAAAATAAGGTAATAATCTTGATATTTCTTACTTATTTAAACCTAATGAAAAATTTTATTTTTTTCTAGATCTACCTTGCTATCCCATCACCCCCCTTAGCCCCGCCTCATAATTCTGAGATGTTCTCTTGTTTCCCTCTCCGGCCACCCACTAGAATGGCAGAGCTGGCTAGGTGAATGCTTTACAAAACTTAAAAACTACAAAGTCATAGTAGTTTAATGATACATTTGCAGAAAAAAATCTGTTGCTTCTGTTTCATTATCTTGTATTAATAATATTCATGTTATTTTTCGGTAAAAAACTTAATATAAGTTATAAACGACGAGAAAGAATAATTTTTTTTGACAAAAACTATCAGAAGCTACTTCGTCAATTTTGAATTATTCAAATAGCTGCTCATACTTTCACGTTAATTTATACCTTGAATGTTAGTATACATTACTATTATTGTTATGAGCTTATACATGCGATTTACACGCAAACCCCCCTTTCCAGTATTTAAAAAAATACAAAAAATAAAAAGTATAACGTTTGTTTTCAATTTTTTCAACTAAATATAATCTCATCAAAAGTTTTTTTGGTGGAACGTGGAGGGGCTGTGAGTTGGCCAAATTATCCTATATGTACTCTTCTGTAACATATTTGCACTAAGAAATTCAAAGGTTTTGTAGAGAGGCTGTTTGGGGGCTGTTACAGAGACACCTAAAATTCGGAGCGATGTGTCGAGAAGGAGCTTGGGGTGTTTTACACATTTGTCGTTACGTAAAAATCATAGAGGAATGCAGATAGTTTTTCTTTATTTTGTGGGGGAATCATGATGGATGTGGAGGGCGTCAGAAAACAGATAATTGTTTTTTGTAAATATTCCAAGTTCCAGTTGGGAGTTGTAGTGTGATGCGTGGGATCACTGAATTTGTGGGAGGCGTGGGGAGTAAATGTATTTCTTTGGGCTTAATTCACAGAGATGTATAGAGAATTTTCCCTTCTTTTGCTGGGGCTGTAGGGGGACCATAGAAGATATAGGTGGGGATGCGTGGACAGACCCACCAAAATCAGTATCAAATACTTATATATATGTATGCGAGCGCGCGGTGGCTCAGTCGGCTAGGTCGTGGATTGGCACGCGGGAGACCGTGGTTCGATTCCCGGCCAGTGCGACTTTTTCGGGCAAGTACCTCTGATTTTTCACATGTGCTTTTTCACCACGCAATTCTCCTCGAGGAGGGTTTAGGCGACCTTCTCGCAGCATAATTGCCTAATTTCCCCCTACCCCCCTCCCAGTAATGGAAGGCCTCCTATCCCTCTTCCCTTCCTTCTCCCAAGTGTTAAGTGCCCATAGTAGTGCCCTTATTAAAGGAGCCGGACGTAGAGCACTATAATATAAAAAAAAAAGAAAAAAAACTTATATGTATGTGGTTCATTCTACCGAAAACAGCATATTTCATGCCCCAATCGATTACAACGCCGTTTAAGGAGATATCGATTGGAAAACTTTTGTAATTATTCAAGGGATGTTAACTGTTAAAGTTATAACAGAATTCAGATCATGAAAAAGTATTCCTTAAGTTTGAGATGCAAAAAAAGGGCTAAGTTAGCGTCACGAGCTCATGTCTCATTTGAAAATTTGCATTTTTGACGATGCCTGGAAGCTAAATTTAGAGTTTTTAATTTTTTTATGGCAGGGAATCTTCAAGTTATTATCGCTAACAACATTTTCACACATTTTAGAGAACCAAAAAAAGTATTTATAGACCAAAATAAGTATTTAAGACTTGGATGGTGTTGAAGTTTCGGAACCGAAATCTCATGCATTTAACATTTTAACGGAAAATGCTCTCACAAATGCACACAAGTGAATTTAAGCGTTCCAATTTGGGCGATTTGTATTCTGCAAAAGCCGAAGATGTTGCTGCTGATCAAGGACTTGGAAGGTAGCTGGTTAAAATTTAGCTGTTTTGTATATAAGTGCAGTGGCGAGGTTCGATTTGTGTTTGGTACGTCACAATTTCCATTTTTCAACGATTTTATAAAAGCCCGTAACGCTCCTTTATTTGCTAAGAGCCCGTAACGCTGTCCCGTAACAATTCAAAATGCATTATATCTCCGTTTAATGGTGGATTATCGACTTGGACAGTAACTTTTTCATCATTTTAATTATAATGAAATTTTATATTAGCCCCTAACGCCCCTGTTTCTCAAAATAAAGTAAAGTCGTAAAAATTTTTTTTTGTGCAGATCCAGCAGGGCTCAAAAATATTAGCTTTTCATGGTCACGGGTAATATGAAAAAAATGTTTTAACAATTAAAAATCAGTTTTAAACGTTTGTCTATTTCGATCCTTAAAACATGCTGGTTATCGTAGAATGATTCATGTATACTAGTAGGGCTTTGCCCTTCTTTCACCTGCTTTGAGACTGTATGATAATAAATTAATGCAGTTATTGCTAACTGGTGGTAATTTCACATATTTTATTAATAGTGTTACATCCGAACTTCAAAGTGAAGGGCGGAATTCGTAGATTTGTTCTACAAACAAATAAATTTAATTTTTAATCGTCAGGAACCAGCCGTTTGCCCAAAGGCCTTATTTGCTCTTACTTACAGTATGCTTTTTTTTTAAATCGTTGACTCGGCGTTGTGGTGTTAGGTTTCAACGAATGGTATGTGTAGAGAGGTGTTGGTATATCGTACGCCGAGCTGGCGTTGACCTACTGTTTAAATTTATCTGATGTAATATGGTCGTAGCGTATTTTGTTCGTCTCTTTATCTTACGTCCTTGTAAGGTCATTATCATCCGTTATGTATTTAATTTTTCCTTGGTATATAATTTATTTATCAAAGTAAAATTTATATTTCTATCAATTGAAATTTTGATTCTTAGAAAACTTTATATAATTTAGTAATGAGAAAAGAAATATAATCAACAACCAAGTTATGTCTTATGTGATGATTTAATAATTCAGTGATGCCGAAAATAATTAATTTTACAAATAATATAAACCATGAAGGTTCAGATTCGCGTTTACAATATTTTAACAAGTTTTTATTATTCTTAACTTAACTTACTTCTATGATCGTTGGTTAACCGCTGCTTGCGCGCCCGTAGTCAAAAGATCTTACAAAGTTCACCGCAACGATGATCTTAATCCTACACGAGAGTACTCGTGGTGATAGGAATGATTAGGCTGTTGCTTTTAACGTCGGAACCCAAGTCGACGGTCCTTTCTTTCTTGTTCCTCCTTGATTAACTTTTTAGGCGAGCTTACAGTGGCCTGGTTTTCTCAAGCTTTTCTCACACAGCTTAGTCACCGAACTAAGTCTTACACAGCTTGAAATGCACGCTTTTAACACGTAGCTTAATTACCAAATTAAGTCTTACATCCGCTTAAAATGCACCCTTTCAACACGTAGCTTAATCACTAAACTAAGTCTTACATCCGCTTAAAAGACGCAACAAAACTCACTCTCCAACCTTTATAGTTACTTTGGAGCACTTGATGAAAGAGAAAAGTTAATTATTGGTATGTGCAAGGAGTTTTTATATTCTTGCAATTAAAGAGGACACGTCAAGTTGAGGATCCGAACGACCAATCAGAGCTTAACCCAATTACTCTCAATTTACACAATCATAAACGTGGTGCAACAATTATACCGCGAACAATGGTAAAAATCGCTGATCTCTCAGTTGTTGCATTTGGTACAGTTGATGTTAAAACTGTTCACAATATTCGCTGTGGATCATTCTCAGTAGTAAATGTTGAAACTGTTGATTGTTTTTATTCTTGCTGACATTTAGTGCAAATTAATTGTTGTAAGATGAGCGCTATGTAAGATTATTTGGAAATTGCACGCGTAGTTGGAGTTTTGCGATGGCAGCTCTTTTCAAAGGAAGTAAGTTATATGTCACGAGATTGCAAAAGCAGCTATACAGCTCAATGTTTAGCAATCGCTGAGCATTTGCTTTTCATAAGTTTTTAACGGAACTGTGTATTTTGAAATAATGAATATTAAGTATATGACATGGGATGTCACAATAGTACTATATTCTTTTCTTTTTTGCATCATTTAGTGCGAATCTCATGAGTAAAAAAATGCTATTAATAATTTAAAAAGTCAAGGTCAAGTTTGTAACATGACACGTGAATCTATCGTAATCAAGTCTGATAATCATTCTCACAGTCAATTATATGAATGAAGATGACCTCACTTCTGCAGAAAAATGTTTAAAATAAGACCCAATTTTATCAAAGTAATATAGTGAAATACTAACACAAACAATGAAATAAAATATCTATGCAAAAAATACTAACATTGAAATCAAATTGCAAATATTACCGAATATTACTCTCAGATTATGTCATACAAAACTATAATCTATATTAGATGATATAATCAAGCAAAATGTTTTCAGAAGAGTCATTTTGTTTGCTTACTCAACTGAATTATAAAAACGAGGCCTATAAAGCCCACAGTATTGTTACATTGTATCCTTACAATACATTATTCACTTCTACAGACATTGACAACTACATTTCGGCAGGAATTTCACTTGATTCATACATGAACATTCGTACAAGAGTATCTATCATAAATCATGCTTTCGTATGGAATATGTCATTATTTAGAAAAATAGTAAAAAAAAATCATTAACACCTATGTAAATTTCTAGAATTAACACAAATGCATTTTGTTAATAAAGTAATTACCTTAGTGATAATTTTACTTGGTACTGTTCGGTATTTTTACAATATAGTGATAAATTACGATTAACAATTTGGTTTTAACAAGTACCGTGAAGGGTATCAGAGGAGAGTTAGAGAGGGAGCTGGTGTGGGGCCTCTTAAAATGTCAATATGGCCTGAGGGGGGTGGCGAGGGGGGTCTTTATTTCTTAGGATATTTATTATTTGGTCAATTTAAGGAAGACATTTTGATTTTTTTCCCTTATTTTGAGGGGAGCTCAAGGAAATGTTTAAAATTTTGAGGAGGACGAGAAGAGCGAAGGGGGGTCGATGGGGCGGGTGACTGAATTTAGTCTTACAACTAAATAAGATGAATACTTTTATTTAAGGTGACTTATGCAGACTTCACGTGCCCTTGGAATTGTAATAATATAAATATACAATGTTATAAACATAATTTTGAAAAGTTTCGTGAACAGATCGTATAAGTGCGATTTCTTCCTCATAATAAAACTAATGTCCACGTAAGGCACCTTTCATGAAAATATATACTAGTAAGGCTTCACCCCCCCCCTGCGCTCTTTGCGCGCTTATACTCTCTTAATGCATTATAATCTCTCACACAGACTCTGAGGTAGGAGGCAAAAAGTCTAATGAAGAAATAATAATTACTTCACATTATTTAAGTATCTTTGTTATGAAAAAAATCAGCTGCAGTTGGTCTGTGGTTAAAATTGAAGAGCGGTTTATAATAGAAGTCATTGAAATTTCATTATTTAACTTCATACGAAAAAAAATTCCAGCAAAGTACTTACGATATTTTTACAGCAAACAATATTAATTAGTTTTATTTTTCATTAATTTTTTTTTAATTTACATAAATATTTCAGTATATTGATACGTACAATTGATATTTAATCTTCCATTCAAAATAGTTTAATTTAGATCATGAAAAAAGTAAGAAAGTTATGTATTAAACACAACAGTAACTGTTGATAAGTATTTATACGCTATTCAAATTCTTTATTTACTCTTTTCTGAGCTCTATTGTAATGCCTTTTTGATGCATCTTTTCTTGAAAATTTTGATCCGCAATATTTACCAGTTTCAATGTGCTTTGAGTTATGTACATGTAAATGACGCCGTAAATGTATTGCTGTTTTAAATTTTTGGTCATAAATAAGCCAACGTATAATTTTACCGCAGATATACCTTTCTCTTACGTGACCTACGTAATGATTGTTTTTTAACTGTATTGCATTCACTACATTCACATATTTGTTGCTATGTTTTTCTTTATGAATTTTAAATTTTTGCGTACTTCTTAAGACATATGGGCAATATTTACACTTAAGTAAGCTGTAACGAGGCAAAAATGGCCTCCAGGTCCCCAAATGCTCTCGTGGATGCAACGTATGTACAAGAAGCATTACTTTTAAGTTTCCTCAAATTTGTTTGTTTTTCGGAAGCTGTGTATACGCTGAGAGGAGGGTAAGAGGACGCCAACGAACAACCAGTTGAGCTGCAGCGACACAGCAGTGCCAGCAAGAGTGATTGCGAGGGAAGATATGTGGCAGCAGCAGCGGCGGTGGCCATTGCTCAAGCGAGAGATCGCGAGTCAGTCTCGAAAAGAGTCTCGAACTGTGCTACTGGGTGCGAGTAGCGAGAGTTTCGGCTTTTTGCGGGTTTTAGTGACGAGAGAAGAGTGCGAGAGAGAAAGAGAGAGAGTTTTTGAGAAGGTGCGTAGAGTGTAGAGAGAAGAGAGGTGTGCGCGCGAGTCTAGCAGCTGCTGTGTTCTCCCAGGACGATGAGGTCTCCAGGTCGAGGACTACAGAAGCCGCTGAGACAAGAAAAAAAGGGTAAAAGAGAGAGAAGAGAAAGAGTGAAGCCATAGGACAAATGACCCTCTTGAGGACCTCAGACGACATCGCACTGGGTTGAACTCGCGGACGTTTGACCAGGAAATAAGGCTAAAAAGAGAGTGAGAGAGAGAATATAGTAGTGTGTGAAATTGGGGACGTAGTGTGTGTGCATAGTAGTGTGGGTCTAGGATGAACAGACGCCCCTCCTGGTCCAGGACGAGCTGGACGTAATGAACGTCTGCTCGTGACTCGCGTGGTGCGAGGCAAAGTTGCTGCAGTGCAATCCAGAGGACGAGGTGAAGCGTGGTATCGTGTATAGAGTAAGGAGATACTGTGTACTATTTATAAGTGATTAAATAAAGTACTAAAATATATTTCCTGGTGTTAGTTTAATAGTTCTCCTCGTAGAACAGGAGACCTTTCGCGCCAATCCCCCTTTTTCAGGAGAAGAAACCCACGGTGCAAGAGAGACAAAGGTGAAGTACGTGAAAGAGATTTCTAAAGGCTGCATTTGCGCCTTTTTTTGTTTCCAGGTAAGAAAGCAGTGTTACAACGCTCATTGACCTAAAATTATTAAATAAATAACTAAATTTTAATTTTGTTTGCTCTATATTTTACATTATTAAAAAACATTTTAACCAATCAATCTCATTACAGAGATCGCCGCAACTTCTCTAACGACGATTCGACAACTGGCTATTACTGTTTTCTTCACTTTATCAATATTTTCGTCTATTATGGACGTGCTTAGGCGGTCAGCGCGCTCTTTATCGTTTACATTTTTTCGACCCTCTAAAAACATACTATACCAGTAATGAAAATATTTTTTTCCATGGTAGCTTTACCATATGGAAGAGTCAGCATTAAAAATGTATTCACATATCTGAATTTATTTTTCACACAAAATTTGATGCAGATTCTTTGATACATTTTTTGAAAAAAAAAAAAAAAAAAAAATTGAAGATAAGCCCAAATACATCAAAACAAAGCAGATGTTACAATTAAACTAAACATTTAAAATAACTATCACCGACAGCATAAGTAAGAAACATTAGTACTAACTTAATGCTATAGTAAATCGAAGATTCTTAGCATGAATAAAAAATCCCAAGCAGCTAATCCTCAACAATCTAATACACTTGCTTGTCTACATTTTTGTTTATTTCATAAATAAACAAAATGTCAGTCAGCTGATTTCCAATGACCTAGCATGCTTGCTTGTCTGCACTTTTGTTTATTTCCTAAATAAACAAAATACAAAGCAACAACTACTTTGAGCGCTTGCTTGTCTGCTATGTTTTCAGTTTGTCAAATAAATCCTAAACAGCTCATCTCAAGTAACTTAATGCGCTTGCTTCTCTGCAGTGTTTTGGATATATTAAATAAACTATATCCCAAGTGACTAATTCCTAACAATCCTATGCGCTTGTTCGTCTGCACTTTAGTTTATTTCCTAAATAAACAAAAGTCCAATCGGTCAATCCTTAACGACCCCATACGCTTGCTTGCCTGCACTTTTGTTTATTTTTTAAATTAACAAAATCCCGTGTGGCTAATCCTCAACAATTCAATGCGCTTGCTGTCTTTACATTTATTTATTTTCTAAATGAATAAAATTCCAAGTGGTTTATCCCCAACCACCCAATGCGCTATTTCGTCTGCAGTGTGTTTGACTTACTAAATAAAGAAAATTCAAAGCAGCTAATAACCAAAAACCCAATACGTTTGCTTGTCTGTACTTTTGTTTATCTCCTCAATTTAAGAAATCCCAAGTGACTAATCCCCAACGACCTGATACACTAGCTTGTCTGCACTTTTTATTTCCTCAATGATTTAATTGAAAAAAGTATCCTCCATGAATAAAATCTTAAGTAGCTAATCTCCAACGATCCGATACGCTTGCTTGTCTGAACTTTTATTTATTTTCAATTAAAAATAAAATAGTAATCGGCTAATTTCCAACGACCCAATGTTCCTGCTTGTTTGTACTTTTGGTTTTTTCCTTAATAAATAATATCTTAAGTAGCTGATCCCCAATGATGCAATGTGCTTGCTTGACTGCACTTCTATTTTTTCCCAGATAAAAAAAAATGTTAAGCGGCTTATCTTTAACGACTTAGTAGTCTTGCTTGTCTTCAGTGTACTTGATTGGTTCAATAAACAAAATTTTAAACAGCTAATCCCTAATAACTAAATGTGCCTTTTTGTTTACACGTTTTTTTGATGACTTACTGCGCCTGCGTGACTACAAAGTTTTTAAATCACTAAACAAACAAAATCCTTGGTAGCTTATCCCCAGTGCTCCAATTCGCTCAATTGTCACCATTTTTATTTGTTTGAAAAGAAACAAACTCACATGTGGCCAATATCTAATGACCCAACTCGCTTCGTGCAGCAATTTAAAACAACGCCACCTGCAGGGGAAAAGTTGTCCATGCTAACTAACAAGAATACACAGAATCTTATGAACAATAATCTGTTACAATTGTTTATTTTAACAGTAATGTATATTTAACAGTTCACATATTTTTTTTTTGGTTGTTAAGTATATTTCAAAGCCGAAAAATAGCTATTCAATAGTACCTTAATGGAAAAATTTTTTTCTCCGTTCATGGTTGTATTTTGATAGTTAGTATTGCAATTTTTCTTGAATATTAACTCATTTCGTAAAGTACTTTTAAGTCAGCACGTTAAAACGTAATATTTATTGTGCTCACTCATACGTTATACCCATTTCACACTAGAAATTTACTTTTTTTTCATAAAATTAAAAAAAAAGTATTATTTGCTATTAACATACTACTTAAGACTAAAAAAACTTATATTAATTGTTAAATATTTGTTATTGTTGAAATAAACACTTGTAATCTACCATTGTCTATCAGATGCTGTGTATTCTTGTTAGTTATCATCGACATCTTTTTTCCTGCTGGAGGCGTTGTTTCAAATTGATGCACGAAGCAAATACGTGTGCTTGTTGGATATGTATGATTCATTACAT
This sequence comes from Copidosoma floridanum, assembly GCF_000648655.2. Next base: position 1,210,810 of record NW_019384269.1, on the reverse strand, counting down.
CCTGCATGCAGTGGCTATAAATAGCAGATTTGTTCAGAATGGAGTTAATAGCATAATCCATGGCAAATCAAATACCTCCTGCAGACATATAGTTTTCAATTCCCTTAAGTATTTATTTTAATTATTAGGACAAAGCCTTTGCCACTGTTGTGTAGTTAAACATATTTTTATGTGGGTTAACCCATGGACTAATGTAAATTTACATTAGTCCATTTTATTATCTATATAACGTATTAGCAGACTCTTAAGCTTCACCAAACTAGAAGGGGGCAAGTATGCTGAACATATGGTACATGGAGAAGCTAGTAGGTTTTGAAAGATAACTAAGTTACGCAAGGAACTAATTTCTGTTATATAGAAAAAAGCGCAAAAAAAAATATGATATTTCTAAGAACAGTCGTGTATTCATTTTATATTTATTTTACAGTACTTTAGATATCTATTCCAATACAGAAATAGATTAGAAGGTAACTAACACATGTTATTAGATTAGAATTTCAGGACTCACAAATTTGATTTTAATTTTTTTGTAAAGGCATAATTTTTACAAAATTCCTATTAAAAATACCTTTAGGAGTTCTTTTATTAGGTTGTCTTGGTAGATTTATCTACATTTATTGATATAAGTATTAAGTTCTATTTTTTTTACAAAATTTTTTGTTAAAATACCTTTATGAGTATTCACATTAGATTTCTTGGTAGTTTTAGCTACATTCATTTAAGTATTAAGTTTTGTTTTTTACAAAATTTATGATTAGAACACTAATACTAGATATTGTGTAGTTATTTTATCTACTTCTATGCAAGTATGAAGGAAAAGGACCATGATTTTGATAAGTCAAGATAAAACCAATCGAGAAATAATTTTCTCTGAATTATCTTGTGGATTTGTATACTATCCGTGAACTTTATCCATGTTTAAAGAGATTTACAGCTCTAATAATAAAATAACTAAATTTTCTTTGGACTTCAGTCAGTAGCTCTAAACATCTACAAATAAATATCCTCGAACAAGGCAATGAAGTATAATCGATGATTGAACGAACTTCTAGTAAAGTTCAATCATAATCATACGAATAACTTGTTCGAGAATATTACGATCCCACCCTTTATATTTCATACTGAAGTTATTATAAGAACGATATACCTAAGTAGTCTATTTTCTTTTGGTCCTTTTTTCCCCTCCCATGAGATCCACCTACTTGTACTCTAAACTAAATGAAGAGCTATGAAAAGTGAATGAGGGACTGTGGCTAGCGGGGGGGGGGGGGTCCTGCGCGCGATTAAAAAAAAAAGTTTTTGCTTTCAAGAGGCAAAAGAGCTCTCAACTGTGGCATCATCTAGAGGTTGGAAAGGGTACTACTATTTGTTTATTTTTTAAATTCCCTAATTGGCTATTCCCTGAACATTGAATGCGCTTGCTCCTCTGTAATGTTCTTACTTGACTAAATAAACAAAATTTCGAGCAGTTAATGTCCAGTAACTCGATGTGCTCGCTTCTCTGCTCTTTTGTTTAGTCCAAAAATTAACAAAATCCCACGTGGAATATTTCTAATGACATAATGCGCTTGCTTGTTTATTTTATTTTTTTTTATTTCTTAAAGAAAATTCTAAGCGTCTACTACTTAACGATTTAATAAGCTTGCTTAACTGCAATTTTATTTATTTTCTAAATAAACGAAATTCTAAGCGGTTAATACCAACAACAAAACAATGTAGTTATCGAAAAATCCAAGTAAATAAAAAATTTTACAAAACGAAACAAAAGATTCGAAAAGTAATGAGATCAACAAAAATTATTCAAGTTTTTAAAAATCACTGTGAATCTACATTTCAGTTATTGCAGTACCTAAATAAGGTAAATGTCTTATTACTGAGTAAACATGTCAATATTCTGCTGAGTTATTAAATTTGTTATGTAACGGACCACAGGACTCCCTATCATTTCCCCGAATAGCAATTCCCATGACATTCTTGTGACGGGCCACAGTGTCAATCGTCTGCGCTACGCTATTAATTTTATTATTTTAGAATTCAATACGTCCAATAGGTATACAAGCGAACGTCGATACACTTTAATCATTGTATCAATAGGCGCATATGCATAGATGGCGGTACTCTTCATACAAGCACTCTCTATTACCATCCATACATGCCCTTTCGCAATATATAAGATATAGAAAATACTTGATAATACAAATCCACGTAATTTCTTTTTCAAGAAATTTTCCTTTGGAGAAATAATTAAGAACGAGAAAAAATCCTCCCCGAGTGCGGATCGAACACACAACCTCCTGTTTACGAGACAGGTGCTCTACCACTTGAGCTACCGAGGAGCTGTGCATTCACTCGCACCGTAAGTTTAGATAAGTTCTCGTTCTCAATTCTTAAGCTGTCTTTCACCTAAGCTCGATATTGTAGGCATGTGACTCTAATGCTTGTTGGTAAATTAGAATTCAATACGTCCAATAGGTATACAAGCGAACGTCGATACACTTTAATCATTGTATCAATAGGCGCATATGCATAGATGGCGGTACTCTTCATACAAGCACTCTTTATTACCATCCATACATGCCCTTTCTCAATATTTATTATTTTGTTGTAATCTTGATGTATACTTAAATAGATCATTCTACGTATTTAGATCATTCTACGAAAAACGGCCTATTTCGTGTTCGAATCAATTAAAACGTCGTGTAAGGAGATTTCAATCTGATAACTTTTTGAAATAATCAAGGGATGTCTTCTGCTGAAGGCACAGTAAAATTCAGATGATCAAAAAGTATAAATTTAGTTAAAGCTACCAAAGAATGGCTAAAAAGCGTCACGGGCTCGTGTTCTACTTTAAAATTTACAGTTTTGACGATGCCTCAAAGCAAAATATAGATTTTTTAACTTTTCTACAGCATAGGATTTTAAAGTTATTAGCATAAACAATATTTCCTAAAATAACGCAACAATATGTTGTACCCCAAGTTTTACAGCTAATATCCTTATACTCCATGTTCTTCGAGAGCTTTTAACAAAATTTCTTTTATTTCAGTTGTATCCTGGCAATCACTGCACGAGCATTTATAACTCAAAAAAGATAGATTTCCATAAATTGACTTATTTATTAAATTTTGAAAGCATGATTTCTCTTTAACAAACAATAACTATATTTAAAAATTGTTTAAATGTAAACCTTAAAAATTTTCGCATACAAATGAAAATAAAAACAATGTTTTGTGTACAGTAAAAAATACATAGTCATTACATTTTTAAAGTTGGCGTTCAAGCATCTAATCAACGTTTTCGCTAATGGAACAGATGCACACTGTATGAGTGCCACTACTTCTGGCTAATACACAATGGTTGGGCCTCAGCATAGCAAACTACAAAAAGCTTACTTTATCATCAGGGTAATGTTCTTTGTATAAATCGTATAACTCAGAGTAATAACACAAAATCAATTTTTTTTGTACACCAGTTTGCTTTCCATCTGCTTGAATAACAGAATTATAATCTTTATTTCCGAATAGCTGTTTCGAATGTTCTTTATCATCAAGACATTGTACTTTTCTTGTTTAATTAGTTAATCTAATCTTCGTTGACCTAGTCTTTTCATTTTATTGCAAGTATTTTCATCATTTTGTGTTTTTTTTTGCTTTTTCGTCGCGATATTTAGTCACATTCAACTCCTCTGAAACCTTACTTACAGGCCTCCTAGTCGGTAACAATAAAACGTACTCAGTATTAAACGCACTAAAAAATAATCAACTTTGATTATTAAAAAATATTATGTTGAAAAAAAACAACTAAATTTAACATAAATTACAAAACTCACGTATTTGTTTTTTTTTTAATGGCATTTTTTTAATTTACAAATAACAGCGTTGTAATCATCGATTACTTTATCGCTTTATCATATTTAAGAACAGGATTAATGTTGAAATGAGATTTGAATTAATTCTGGACTATCGCTTGAATTTCATTAAGTTCTGATGCAGTGTAGGACGGTCTGTCACACCTATTCATGTTGATTAAAAATAAGATATTAAATGACAAAAGGTTAATTAACAATCAAATAAAACTCAATAAATTTACAATTGTCCTTTATCTTGAGTAACTCCTATTATCAAATCCATAGAGTTTTAACAGTTTTCAAAAAAATCCGTATTACTTGAGGAATTACTACAAGCTGGAGTTTAACTTAAAGTAAATACTGTTTAGGAGTCTGATTACTGTTGACTATAAATTGCAGTATATTCTCGTTATTCTTTACTACTTGTACTACAAAAAAGAGAGTTTGTGCTTACATCCATAATTTTCCATAAATCACTTTTCGGAATTGGACGTAAGTCTGTTGTTGTGTGCAAGTTTAACATATAACGAGAACTTACTTTTTTTTGGAAATGGATTTGTTTTTATAAACTAAGTATTGCATCTGTATTACTTATAGTTAGTAGGTTTGAAACACATAAAAACAAGTTTTTTTTCTTGGGTTTGTTTTAATTCGACATTATTTTAGTTCGAATAATAACGAAGTACGAATAAACTTTAAAACAAGCTTCTCAGCTTTCCCGTATCATTTACTGACTCGCCAAGAACATATGTAGAGGATTACGTTTTGAGATTCTGATTGCGACATTCTAAAACCACCATCGCTTTCGAGTCAAAAACCGTGAGAAAATTTAAACTCAGCCATTCAACCACTAAACTGATTTTTACAAAAAAATGAAGATAATGCTCAGTTTTTTTTAATTTCTTGCAAAATTACGCATTTTAGTCCCCTGATTAGTTATGACCAATTTTTATCGAAAATTTGACTAGATATGAACTGGTTATGTCCATTTTACAACAAAAGTTTGAGAAAGAATTCAAAAATCTATTTATGTTAAAAAAATGTGTTTTTAGGTTATGTGACATCATTTTTGGCTTTAAAAAATAACTTTGTTAAACCGCTGAAAAAATTTTCCATAAGAATATATTTTTTACGAATTTTTTTTTTTTTTTAACAAAAGTCTTTTGCTGGAAATAAAATAGTGAAACAGGCTTAAGCGGATTCAAAACTTTTAAGTCGCTACCATGGACGTCAAGCTAAGTTTTGGAACCTATTAAGAGTGAATTGTTTTCTTATTTTACGTATCGAATTAATTTCATCATATAGAATTTGATTTTTAAGACCCAAAGTACTAACATGTCTGATAATTAACAGAATGACGTATAAATAAGCGTGTTGATGCGATGTTTTCCAACCATATATTTGTAAAGTATACTTAAAAACAAAAACAAAAAACAATTGATTCTTAACATTGTATTTAGAAATTTTTTACAACAATTTGGATTTTTTTTATTGCTCATTTAAAGATAGAAATAAGTGACAATTTTATGGTTGGTATTGGGTTTCAACTTGCAAAGAGTGCAGAACATTTGCATGAACTTAAGATAAAAGTATATGGACCATATGTCCGATTGTCACCAATTACTATCTAAATTATTCGCAGTTAAGTGAAATGTGAACTATTTCACTGAGTTGCAAGTAGGCGATTTGCAAATTATTAGCTATATATATGGCAGCCACGGTAGCACAGTGGTTCAGGCTGCTGTTCTTGTAGCTCAAAGGCATGGTAACGTATGCTCATGGGTTCGAGACGCAGCCTTTTCTTACTTGGCTAGCACCTCTGAGAATCTACTGTCTCATGTGCGTGTTCAAACTTTGGTCTGATGGCTCGTAAGCTATGTAAAATATGGTCCCCTATGCTGTATAAGTAATTGAAGTCACAATTAAAAATAAAGTGGTTTTTTTACTACGCCAATGACCATAGCACAAATACGCATAGTAATACAGCATTGTAGAGCCTATTGGGCCTTGTTCTCATAAATGGCTGTGATATATGTATATCCCTATATTGTATAGTTAAATGTGTAGGGCATTCCACATAACCCTCCTACTGCCCCTCCACTGCCATCAAAGACCTCCCTCTGCCCCTCCACCGCCCCCTTTAAATTAAGATAAAATTCGTCTCATTTCTACGTTATTTTGGACCAATAAATATTGGATTGAGCTTTCCTCGGTCCCTCTACTGCCCTCCACCGCCCCTCCACTTTCCTTCACACAATTTTTCTTGACCCCCCCCCACACGATTTTTCTACTGTTTCAATGCATTTCCATTGTTGGCGTAGAATGGATAAACAGGATGGATAATAAACAAGCCTGTACTTAACATACGTACTAAAGATAGTTTCAGTATCAATACAGGGGTGCTCTTTGTAATAAAAGTGATTAGTAAACATGTTTTTTTATAATGTAAAATATTAAGCAAAAAAAATTCAAAATTTTAGCTATTTATTCAATAATTTCATGTCAATGAGCTTACTTAAGTGTTAATATTGCCCATCTATTTTTGGAACGACGGAAAAACTAAAAATTCCTTTACAAAAACATAACAATAAACTTTTTTTAATGTAGCCAATACCAAATAGTTATAAAAAAAAACCATAATGTACGCCAAGTAAGAGAGCTTACGTACGGTAAAATTATACGTTGGCTTATGTGTAACCGAAAATTCAAAAAAGCAATACATTCATGGCGTCATGTACATGTACATAATCTGGAGCTTCATGAAATTCGTAAATATTGCAGGAGAAAATTTTCCAGAAAAGTTGCATCAAAAAGGCATGATAATGGAGTTTACAAAAGAGAAAATAAAGAATTTCAATAACGTATTAATAATTATTAACTATTGTAGTAATGTTTGATACATATTTATCTTAGTTTTTTAAGAACACAGATTAAACTTTTTTGAACGGAAGATTAAATGTCAACGTGTACGTAACAATATATTAAAAAATTTGAGTTAATTAAAATGAAAATAAATTAAAAATGAAACTGATAAATAGTAATATTTATTTTTAAAATATTATAAGCACTATGCTAGGATTTTTTTTTTTAGTTAAATAATTATATTTTCATNTTACAGAAGGCTACCCTTCCAGCGGGAAGCCTGCTAGATCCTCGGCTGCCACATCAACCACCAGGGTGAGAAAGGAGCCTTAGGAATGGAATGATGATCCTCGGGGACAGTCCTGGAACAGGGCCACAAACAACTGCCCGGGCGAACAGTACACATCGCAGTGGACCACGCCACCGTGGTACTTATACCTCTGCACCGGCAGAGGCACCGCGTCGATGCGCACATGTATATATACACTAGTGGGGCTGACGCCCCCCTGCGCGCTCCGCGCGCTAACCCCCCCCAACTTTTAAATCGGTTAAATACTTTCCTTTTATAAATAAATCATATCGTGGAGCTTAGGAATAGCAGAAAGTGGCTAAGGATGGCTAAAGCTAATTAACTTGGTAAAAACAAAATGAAAATAAAGAAATTTTTTTTATCTTACAACCATTCTGACGAACGATACGTATAACGGCTCTGCATTGCTGTGTTACTATGCAGGTATATGCTATTGTCATTGGCATAGTAAAAAACCTGGTAAGATTTAATTGTGACATTTATCACTTACACAACCGGTGTTGTAGATTACTCCTCAACACTACTCAACACTACTTTTCCGCTTGGTAACGGTCGTTAGCATGAACTTGTATTTTATTAAAATGGAGGTGAAGGGATTTTTTTCTTTTTCGCCTGTGGTTCTGGCTACTTCCGATGTATATAACCATAGCCTAAAATTTGCAGTTTAAAGGGTACTCTTATAAACATTATTATAACGTAAATATTTTTATATCATCAAGCTGCAATTGATATAAGACTTGAGAGGTATATAGTGATCTACCTAAGACTAAAGGTAAGTAACAATGTTAACAAAAACTTAATTATGTATAAACTTATAATTAAAATCTGTACCTCAAAATTCCTTAACTTTAAGGTTTGGAAAAAAAGAATTTTCCTCTAACAGCTTTGTCTTAGAACCCGATTATCAAAACTTTTTGAAGCCATAGATGGAAGTATTACTGTATTTAACACATCAGTCTTAGTCTTATAATATTATTTAGTTTCTTTGTAGAGTGAACATTACTGATAAAATATAATTACTATTATAGTGAGATGTTGTGATATTACAATAGTAAAGTTTATAATGTAAACGACAATAATTTAATGTTGTATTGCATATCGTTGTATGATTATAGTTCAAAAACATAGTTTTTTTATGATACAAAGCTTAAACGAACTTGATGTATTGTAATTTTTGTATTTATAATTTTATTGTTATTTATTCTTAACTTTTTCCGTTATACAGTAAAGTAATTGTTGGAAAATTACATCACCACGTCAAGTTTTAAGTATGGACAAAATTTATTACTTAACAATACTTTCCATGAATCTATATTATGTTGTACCAATTGTACCAATTGTACTAATTTCAACATTGATTTGAAACAGAATAGGAATAGACCTTAGTCTTCGTGGTTTGATAGGGCTTTATAAGTTGACACATAAAATAAGTCATCTTAATGCGAAACTTCCACGGTTTGTATTAATGATAAACTAAATGTCGTTTAAATTTTTGTATTTATTGGTATTATTCATTCGTATATAAAATAATATAATACATACACATAAAAATTTTACACATAGTTTATCATAAATGCTAACAAAAAAAAAGCTTGACGCACCAAAAACTTTATACTTACAAATAAATGGAAATGCAATTGATATAAATTGATTTTTGGTCGTATTGAGTTTTATAAACGAAATGGTTATGAATTATTCGAATGTATGAAGTCCATCTATTTACCTCCTGGGTGCACGGAGAGAACTCTGGTACTACGGTAGTATGTAAAGCCGCGTGCAATAGTAGTAAAGTGCGTCGTATACGACTGTAGCGCCCGCGTGCCACAACGAAAGTATATGACTTCTGCTACCGTAGTATACAGGCCTTCGTGCAACTGTATTGCCTGAACTATACTACCGTTACTTCTGCCTTATACTACAGTTGCAACGCTGATATACTGAATTGGTATATTACCCCGCTTATTAACTTTGCTCGGGAGCCATACCAAATCGGTATTGACCCCAAGCAAATGTGTGCGCACACACACACACACACACACACACAAGTGTATATATATGTATATGTACGTCGTTTGATGTAGCGGTGGTGGCGGCGGCGGCGGCGCTGCACTATACATATATATCTATAACCTCGTGTTTTCCGCTCGTTGGAATGTATATGTATATACATATGTATACTTTTTTATATATATTCTTATGCGTATATAATATCTGTAAGCTCGAACTTTTAATTGATTTAAATATTAGGCTTGTAATGAAACCATTACAGAATTTTTTAAGTTACCTTACAATGATTATAAGTACTTATACGGTATAAGATTCATTTCATTGGGATTGACGAAAACAACTTGTTGAAAAATACTCATTGCTATTTGTATGAGATTCATTAGATTGTAATTGACGAAAACAAATGATTGCAAAATACGTACTGCTATTTGTACGAGATTAATTTCATTGTAATTGACAAAAATAAATAGTTAAAATGTATACGTTGCTATTTGTAAATAAAAATAATTTTCAAATGATTTATTGTTAAAATACATGTTTTTCACTATGATTATCTTTTATTTATTTGCCTAATACAATACGAGTCCTTTTTTGCGAAACATAGGCTATCAGCATGAACCTTATTTTTGCAATATACTATTAAGGGCTATTTTAGAACGCGTATAGCTGTTGAAAACGATGTATGTGTAGTTAATTACTATTTCATTTCGGATAAAATTACCTATTGTATACATTATTTTCAGCAGCGCATATATATGCGTTTATTAGATCCCATCCGGTGTATAGTAGTATGCTATACTGTATGTAGCTCGAGAAAATATTTTATTGTTTATTGCACATATATGTAAATACATCCCAATGAGCGGCAAACACGAGGTTATTGATATATATGTATAGTGCAGTGCCGCCGCCGCCGCCGCCGCCGCATCAAACGACCTACATATACATATGTATACACTTACGTGTTTGTGTGTGTGTGTGCACATTTGCTTGGGGTCAATACCGATTTGGTATGGCTCCCGGGCAAAGTTGGTCAGCGGGGTAATATACCAATTCAGTATATCAGCGTTGCAACTGTAGTATAAGGCAGAAGCAACGGTAGTATAGTTCACGCACTACAGTTGCATGGAGGCCTGTATACTACGGTAGCAGAAGCCATATACTTTCGTTGTGGCGCGCGGGCGCTACAGTCGTATACGACGCACTATACTACTGTTGCACGCGGCTATACATACTACCGTAGTACCAGAGTTCTCT
>NW_019384269.1:1152542-1188394 GCF_000648655.2 Copidosoma floridanum | reverse complement strand
GCACAATTTCCCATGGCCCCCACCACCCCCCACCGACCCCCACAAAATATTATATGAAAAGTATAGAAGTATAGTATAAGTCTTATTCAAGACAGGGGTCTCAACCACGTATGGTTTCATGGGATAATAACAATGTAAGTTTAAATATTTAATCAAATAGTTACAGATTACTGCACAATACTATAATCAGCTAAATTTAAATACAATCAATTGTACTTCGATTTACTGGATCCCTTGGTTTCTTTGTAAGCATAAACTTTTTGGTGGGCTGACTTTTTTGTTAGCATTTTGTAACATTACATTTTTCCAGTCCTGTCAATGTGTTAAAGTCTATTACCACATTCCTACCAAATCACATGGAAATATTGTATAGTATTTTTTCTTGAAACATCCGACATTTCCCCACCTACCCCCTATGGCCCTCCCACTGACCCCCACGAATTTTTTCATGGCCCCTACTGCCTTCCCACACCACTTTTTTGAAACCTGACCGTGATCATACCGTCTTTACCTATCTTTGGACAAAACTGTCTTATTGCCATGATTTATTTCATCGTCAAGAAGAAATTTAAAGTCATAAATTGATTCATAGGGGGTTGTTGCGCAAAAAATCATTATTCATACAACTAAGTACGTTTAAAAATCAATTTATATGGCGTTAACAATATTTTGAAACCAAATCATATATACACATATATTAGTGCGCATAATTATCGTATCATCATCACTTACATAGTCCTTCATTACACAATTCTTCTTTTTACGTACATGAACTTGAGTTAAATTTAGACTATCATTAATATAAACAATAAAAGTTTCGCATCACTTTATGAGTCATCTTATAAAGCCTGATGAAATCACGAAGACTTACGTCCATTTCTATTTTGTTTCAAATTAATGCTGAAATTAGTACAATAGATGAACACGATAAACATTCATGATATGTTTTATTAATTATTAAATTTTGCCTGTACATAAAAAAGTAATAATTAAATCATGTTATGAATATTGGATACATAATTATATTCAACAATTTCTTTCCAAACTATATTTTCAATCCCTAAACTGTCTTCTTTATCGACTGAAACAAAAATTCCATTTTTATTTTTGCATTTTAATAAAGCCACGTATAATTAACCATCAGAAAATAAAGGTTTTGTTAAGTATAATCCCACATTATCAAAACTTTCACCTTGAGACTTATTTATAGTCATAGCAAATGCTACAAATGATGGGAATTGTTTTCTATATAAAATAAAAGGTAATGCTGAAGTATTTCCAGTATTCAATGTAATTTTTGGAATATAAACTTTATTACAAATTTTTTCTCCCGTTACTATTTTGCCTTCTACGTTATACTTCAGTAATTTAGTAATTCGCAATCGTATACCGTTACATAATCCGTCTGATATACTCAAATTTTAAATTAACATTACTATTGTACCTATTTTTAATTTAAGTTCATGAGGTGGCAAGCCTTCACGAATGTTGTTTAACATTTCTACGGGAAAATTTATATGAATATTATCATCTGATTTATCAACACCCTTATATGTTGCAGTATCGATGCTGTAATAAGATTTAGTTTACCCATGTTATTTACTTAAAACCTTATTGTTTAAAAAAAAAAGTATATTCATTATGTCAAGTTAGTATCACGTTATTGTCAAAACAGTTGCTGTAATTACCAAAGATTTTTGGACAGACTTCATCTGTTATCCAGGATTTAGAAATGTTCAATGTTTTTATGTTCCCTTCTCCAATTCTTAACAATAATTTTGAAAATTCGTTATTACTAAAACGGATATTATTTTGTTATCTTAAAATTTTGAAGAAGTTTCATAAAAATGATGATTTAATAGTTTCTTCTTTTATTATAGTTCTATAATTGTTTCTTATAACTGGAAGAATTTGTCGAAAATCTCCTCCTAATACTATTAATTTATCACCAAAGCAAAGTTTTGTATTCCACAAGTCTCTCAACGTTCTATCAACGATTTCTAAAGCTTTTTTCGGAATCATAGAAGCCTCGTCCCATATTATTAAATCAACTTTCCTTAATTTTTTTTTTTCAGTCTCAAATTCTAAAAATACACTTTCAATATTATCTAAGTCTAGAGGTAAACGAAAAGTTCTATGACTGGTCATATCTTTTGGTAGTAATACAGATGCAATTCCTGTCCAAGCCATTGACAAAATATTTTTACCTCTAGAAATAAAGTAATAAATGAGTGTCTTATATAAGTAGGTTTTTTTGGATGCACCAGGACCATCTTTGAAATATACTCTTTCATCTTGTTCACAAATAGTTTAAAAAATTTTTTTTTTATCTTCATTTAAATTTGTGTACATTACATCAAACGTTTTTTTACTGAAAGATATTTCCTTAATATTGCAATTATTTATATAGTTGCTAATGGTTGGTGTCAGTAAACTAAAAGACTCACATGATTTACTTTCCGATACCAAAATTTGAATAATGTGTAGAAGAACACAATTATTATTATCATTATCGAAGTCTTCCGTAAAATATTTTTTATATTTATTCCATATTTTATCTCCTTGAATATTTTCTGAAATCAAAAACCAAGTAAGAAATTGTCTTAACTGGTATGGAAACATAATTGTTATGGCTTCTTTAAAAATATTGTCGATTTCAGAATCATGTTCTATTAAACCCATTGCAATTGCAGTATCTCTGAAATTTTTACATGTAATTCCATTATGTTTTTTAACGTCTTCAAACGATGTAGCCTTATGTAATTTATTTCAAATAAGTTTTAAAAAAAAGCGTTCATTATCTTTTGGAGATACTATGTTTAATCTACCTATAGCAATATTTTTTAGTGTCACTTTCCTTTTTTTCCAAATTTCAAGTTTTATTGTCAAAAATGTAATGTTCTAGAATGTTAACATATTTTAGTGATTTTGCAAAATCATCTACTTTATTTAATTCAAACTAAGCTGTTAGATGTGTTTGATAATTTTTTATTGCATTTTTGATTTTATTTTCTTTAACTATGAGTTTTTGTTCATTCTAAAGATGAACAGCTAGATTTACAACTGTATGACTTCTACCACAAATTAGATATTCTTAAAGTCTCCAAGCTGCTTTCATTGAACTTACATATCAAGCATCTACATAACTACTAATTTCATCTACTATTTTTTCATTTAATTCGTTTGATTTTCCTATTTTAATGTATGTTTGATATCATTACTTAACATGAATAGAATATTGGATTTTATTAAAAATTTACGTGTTGTTTTATTTCAGATAATAACTTGAATGTTTCAAGATAACTTGATGTATCAGGAATCACAAATTCCCACTAAAAATTTGACGTGGTGACGTCAAATTTATCGTATTCCAACATATATCATTTTCCAACTATCACTTCACTGTGTAACTGAAAAAGTTAAGAATAAATAGGAATAAATACACACAAATTGTATTTGTATTTGTAAATTGTAATTGTAAAAATGTTTTTCGGAAGTTGGGGGGTTGGCGCGCAGTGCGCGCAGGGGGGCGTAAGCCCCACTAGTATATATTGTGACGTGACGAGTCACTGTCACAGTCAGAATACCGGTTTTGTGATAGCAGACAGGAGGAGAGGCGGTACAGTGCGCACTACCCCTACCATATCCCAAACCCATACATAGGTATCCATCCCTACTATGGGCAACACGACCGATTCCCGGCTGTGGGTAACACCGGGTGTGTGTGTGTGTGTGTAACAACGCAACACACACCTGTGTAAGTGGCTGAGGTGCCAAGGCAGCATGGATCAGCGGGCCGGGAGGAGAGACTCTCTCACTCTTGTCTGCTTGCCGTAGAGTCGTACTTTCACATACGTCGGTTGTGTTTTGCGTAAGCGAGCGAGGTGAGCTCCGTATCAGGCTACAACAGGAGACGCAGCCACGGCTACCTTTTGCTGACCCGACCGGTTGCAGGCGTATACACGCGGCTTCTGCTGGGACTCGTGCCATCCGAGTGCTGACGTCTGCCAGACGGATCTCCCAGTGCCCGTGGTCAAGTTGCGGTGTACCTCGCCATAGGAGTGTTAACGGAAGGCCTGTTTCCCTTAATCCTGTCCCTCCCGCGAAAGCACTGTGCCGAACAGCAACTGCCGGACCCACAGGGCCGAGTTGTAAGTTGATAGGTCTTGTCGGGTGGCTGGACGTTGACATTTTTTTGTACGTCATACATAGTCATTGTCAGAATAAACACATTATCTCTATAAATAAATATATGTGTTTTCCTTAATTGTAAGCATGTGAATGCCAACTATCCACCCATCCTAACGGCCCTTAAGAATAATTGTTAATAAATATTAGATGTGCCGTGTCTTGCTGCTGACGGCTAGACGAGCAGGGCACGCCACATCACATAGTGCTCGACTAGTTGTTTAGGCAATTGTCCGGCACGGTGCTCTCATACGGCCGTTTTGTGTTCACGCTGTATTGCTTATTATTTTCACGCTAAATTTGTTTTTTTTCACATTTTAATGGTTATGTACATAAATTGGTTGCCGGCGCATTATTTGTGCTGTTGGTGCGTGCTACTCTTTTAACAAAGCTTAAATTTTAACAGTACTCAGTACTTGATAATAATTTGTGTATATATCAAATTAAAATTTGATCGTTTATTTTTCCCTACCCTTTACCTTTGCTTGCGCGTAGTGAAATAAAAACAAGGTGTTTTCTCTTATTTTTCAAGTGCGACCTTGTACAGCATTAACTACTGTGTAGTGTAGATTGTATGTGATATACGAATCAAAAATTCAATAACAAGGGAAAGTTGAAGACGGTAGTGTTTACATTTAGTTAGCAGCGTACCAACAACAATATATTATGTTCTAAGGAATTTGTCCGGGATAATCCCTACAGTAGCTTAACAATTTCAAACTACTTGTAAATACACAGCATAACATCAACCCATACCAGCGATTAAATACGACCTTATCGTGTATACTCGACCATTCGGCTTTGTTTATTTCGTGACCCCTAGCGTTCTACACACAAAGTATGACAGTCTCACTAGAGGATTTGAAGTTCTCCTTCAGCGCGAGCGTAACAGGGGGGGACGAACTTCAAGCGCTGAGCCATGAGACAATAAATAAAGTAATCGAGGACACAATTAAACGATACACGGATGGAGAAATATTCCAGTATTTAATATTGCTAGGGTTAAAAAATAATGGAACCACGCCGGAAGCTAGAGATAGATTACAACGTTTCTTGAACAGAAAATATATAGTACCAACAGCTGCAATATGGACTAAGGAAATAGATGAAGTCACACGGGTAGAGAAAAATAGTTCGACCATAGACTTTTCAGACATGGAATATAGGCCGGAACGCCGCGAAACACAATTCAGATACGACGAATCGTCGGAGGCAGACGCAAGTGTCACACGAGAGGATCGAGCCACCACATCGTCACCTGCAACTCAACAATTCCGTGAAGTTGTAAGCGGGCAGGTACGTCGCGATCGTAATAATGTGAGGGAGCAAAGTGATCAATTAAATATAGAATCGGTAGTACGAGATAAACAAAACGTACCACCACATACACACAGAGCATCACAACCCTACAGAGGGTCGTATGAGTGGCCCCCACAAGATATACTTCGGGAACCTACGAGTAGACCGTCACGAGTATTAGCAGCAGGTCCTGTACGTAACTTAGGGGCAAATAGAGCTGCCGGAGAAAACATAAGGATGGGCGAAAATACACCGATGGCACTCAGTTGTAATAACCGTCAAGCAGCTTTGGTATCTGAGGATAGAGAGTGTAGTGCTGCAAACGAACGTCGGGTAAAGTGGTCAGACGGACACCCTACCGACTAAAACTATGAAGGCTTGGCATCTCGAAATCACAACACAACGAATAGCCACACACAACAACACTTACCCCACGATATGTCAAACGTGCCCCGAGCGCACTCAACGGTACACTCGCTGCCGCCGCAGACTCGAACACCCACAGCCCAAACGCACAATGTACCTTTACATTCGTTCCTTAATTACGCGAGTATGCAGTTACCGACAACTGACAGCATCAGTCATCCACGCGTAGAGGTACAAAGTCATAGCCCAAATAATTTTCCTCACGACCATCGATTTACCACGGAGCCTCAAGATCACTGCAATTCGACCTCAGCTAACCAAGGTGGACAAAGCAGAGGCATTTAAGGAGATATTCCCAGCACTAACGCAGGGTATAGTCAACATAATTTAACTGTAGCAGGCGTGGGAATATCAGCCCAACAGCGTGAATCACAAATTAGGTGCGAAAGGTACACGCTAGATTTGTTGACCCGCTGGAGTGTTGAATTTCGCGGACGTGCTAAAGATGATCCTGAGGATTTTTTGACCCGACTATGGGAATGCGTGACGACGTACAACTTGTCACTAGAGGAATTATTAAGGGTGTTACCGGCAGTGTTTGACGCAGAAACAAACAACTGGTTTCGACGGGAAAAATACAACTGGCGTTCTATAGGCGAATTCATAACCGCTTTCCAACTACAGTATGGGATATATGATTTACAGGGTAGGGTGGATAAAGAAGCTGAAAGACGCACACAGGCGCCGCATGAGGATATAGCAAGTTACCTATCCAATCTGCGAACCCTATTAGATAAAATTTACCCACCCCTGCCGCCCCACGAACAAATTAATCGGGCATACAGGAATCTTCATCCTTATTATCGCGGTAGAATTTCAAGGGCACAGATAAACAACTTTAACGATTTTTTGCTGTTAGGCAAAAATGTTGAATTAACCCAGCAACAGGATAGAGAATACCGCCCACCCCCGCTACCCGAGAATAGTTTGTTCCCGGCAACATCTTTCATTCCCCGAAAACATACTACACCAAAGAAGATAGCGGCAGTATCAAGTACCCTCACCCCTAACGTCGAGGATATAAAAACGTCGACAGCAACAACCAATACCCCACTGAGCGGGGAGGATAAGACAGAGAAGCAGCATAAAACTGTGCAACAGCAGCTTGAAGAAATGCTAGTTCCGTTGAAAGATATGATGCTAGAAAGACAAGAAGCAGCTGAACGGCGCCAGAATGGGCAGGCTTCAGCTTTTAAAGAGAAGAAGTCAACTGGCAATAACGCGAAAACCCCTGGTGAGAATACCACTACAGATAACAGGGACCGATCGTGCTTTATTTGCCGAAATGTGGGACACTGGCGTAATGATTGCCCCTACCGAGAATATTGTACCAAATGCGGCAAGATAGGGGACAAGCGCTACAAGTGCCCCAAATGTAACACGGAAAGAACGGGAAACGCCAGAGGAGGGGGGCAGTAGGAGTCGGTGCCGCCCCACCGGAACAATACGCGACTCCAAATGAACCAGAAATAGTAGTAATTAAGGCAGCTAACCATACAGACCAACAGGAGACTTCGAAAATTTCTTCAGCAATAGGACTTGCGGTACTGACATTTATGACATGGCTAGTAGGGAAACTAGGCAATGTACAGAGGTGTAGTAATCGGCAGGTATATCGACTGGGAGAATTTTTCCAAATGGCTCTGTTGGGTTTCATGAGTTATATCATGGAGGAATCCATGCGCGTGGTGCAGCTGTCCGCTTTTGGCGCCAAAAGCCAACGGAAAGTTTCGGTTTTGTATAGATTACTGGAAACTTAATGAAATTACGCGAAAAAACGCGTACCCCATGCGACTTATGGATGATATTCTGGACAAATTGCGCCGGGCAAGGTATATATCAAAAATCGACCTCAGTGAGGCCTATCATCAAATCCTCTTGGACGAGAACAGCAAGGAATACACAGCCTTTGCTGTACCCGGTAGAGGGTTATATCAATACGTGCGCATGCCCTACGGACTGACCAACGCCCCAGCTACATTCCAGACCATCATGGACCAAATTATTAAACCGGAGTGGGAACCATACGTGTACACACACATGGACGACATTATCATCGTCACAGAAACGTTCAAAGAGCACGTCAAGTGGCTGAGAATTGTATTAAAAGCATTAAAGGAGGCGAATCTCGTGATTAACCGAGAAAAATCAGAATTCGGGTGTGGAGAGGTTAAGTACCTTGGATACGTGGTGGACGGGAAAGGACTTAGGACAGATGTTGACAAAGTCCGGCCAATCTTAGAATATCCCGCACCTACCACCCTCAAACAACTTAAGAGATTTATAGGAATGATTGGATGGTATTCCAGGTTTATCCCCGATCTCGCCGAAAAGAAGTCGCCCCTAACGAAGCTAATGTCCAAAGACATGAAATGGCAATGGGCTGAGGAACAGCAGTCAGCATTTGAGAGCCTCAAACAAGCCCTAACCAAAGCCCCTGTCCTATCGAGGCCCGACTTTACGCAACCGTTCGTCCTACAAACTGACGCCAGTGACTATGCTGTGGCCGCAGTGTTAACCCAAACCTTTGACGGTGAAGATCACCCGATATGTTATGTCAGCCGCACACTAAGCAAACCGGAACGTAATTACACCGTAACTGAGAAGGAATGTTTGGCTGTGCTGTGGGCGGTAGATCGATTAAGGAGATATTTGCAGGGGGAACGGGTAACAGTAATTACTGACCACAGCAGCCTGTTATGGCTCAATAGATTGAAGGACCCAGTAGGGAGATTGGCTCGATGGAACACTGCGTTGCAGGCATACGACTTGGAGTTTGTCCATAGGAAAGGTAAACTACATCAAGTTCCAGATGCCCTATCCCGTGCCCAAGAAAATTCAGTCGCAGTAATTACGCCCGATGCCGAGCAAGTACGCGACGAATGGTTCTTGAAGCGAGTCAAGGGGGTGCAGGCGGCTCCACAGAAATTTGCAAACTGGAAATATGAGAACAGAGCCCTTTTCTTCCACAAACCAAACCCTATCGTTAGTTCAACGATGGAAGACCTCGACGAATGGAAAATCGTCCTACCAAAGGAACACCGCGTCCAGGCACTATACGATGCCCACGATGCTCCCCAGGCAGGTCACCTAGGAGTGGAGAAGACCTATGATCGTCTCGCCAACTATTATTATTGGCCGGGTTATTTCCAAGATGTGGTTCAGTATGTCCGGGAATGTCAAGAGTGTCAACAGCAAAAAGTCCTACAGAAAGCTCCTGTCGGATTCATGGGGGAAAGAATCACTGAGCAATCATGGATGGCTATAGCTATGGATATTTCAGGACCAAAACCTCCATCGAAGAATGGGCACTGATATCTCTTGATCATCCAGGACCTATTTACGAAATATGTAGAGTTAAACGCACTCCGGAAGGCAGACGGAAAAAGCATCAGGAAAGCGGTAGAGGAGCTAGTATTGAACAGGTGGGGAAAACCGAAATACATCTTAACAGATAACGGCACCGAATTTGTCAACCGGGAACTGAAAGAGATGTGTAAAAATTATGGCATTGAACACTCAACCATCCCACCATACCACGCACAGGCCAACCCGGCAGAGCGTGTAATTCGCACCTTGAATCCGATGATAAGCTCGTTTTTGGATAAGGATCACCGGCTGTGGGATATACACCTGCAAGAGTTTGCATTTGCAATGAACACGATGGAGCAAGCATCCACGAAACTCACCCCGGCGTTCCTGAACTTTGGCCGAAATCCTCCACCTGTAGCCCTTCCGAAACGCGACACACCAACTGTGCCATTAGACCTAACAAATACCTCCTTATGGGCCGATAGGGTAAGCCACTTAGAAATGATTAGGGATTTGGTAGGGAAGCACCTTGAGTTAGCGCGAGAGAAGCAGGCGAAGTATTATAATCGGGGGCGAAGGGCAGAATCATTTGCATTGGGGGACAGTGTGATGCGGAGAAATCACGTACTATACTCAGGAACTCAGGGATTTGCCGCGAAACTCGCACCCAAATTTGTGGGTCCCTGTATAGTAACTCAATTGCTCTCGGACGTAGTAGTGGAAGTGAGGGACATCGCGACAGGAAAAGTAGTAAAAACTCATATTAATGACCTCAAGCGGTACACACCCCCACGCCATTCATTGGACAATGAATCTAAAGTGAGCTATATCCCTACAGATCCCAATCATGAGAGGACAGCGAATCCGGCGCCAACCAACTGGGCGCAAGGCATGGATAGAAGCCTCGAGGCGAGGACGGGATCCCCGGCTCGACGACCTGTACCGCGAACCAAGCAGAGTCATCCACCAAACACGATTGGTCATCCAATCAAGGCCACCTGTGGAAAGGAGACCACAGCCCAGGGCACCGATCCAGACCGACGGCCAGTTACCAGGTCCCAGAGCCGAGGGGCCACCCACACCAAGGGAGGCAGATGTGGTTCCTCCCCCCCCAGGGTATGACTGGCCACCACTGATCCCGACTCCGGCGCCTACCAGAATCACTACACGCCAGGCCCGCCCCGACCCGGAGCCGGTAGGTAAACTGAGCCCCAAGAGGCTGGAGCAGCTCTTGGAGATCGCCGAAACCCCGGCGGAGGGACCTCGGCCAGTAGAGGACATGGAGACGATCCAGTCGGTGCTTAGACAGATCCACCTAGCACAGCGAGGATACGTGCCCCTGACAGCATCGGCGCCGGCCTGCCCACCCCGACGAGCAGTACCGCCATCCCTGCAGGTGATTCCAGAAACGGCGGGGATTCCACGACTCATGCACATGCGGGTAACTTGGCCAAGGGGAATGCCTGGACCCCCACCGTTCATCCCAGAAGCTGATCTCCTGGAAGAGGAGACGGTGCAGACTCCGGAGGCAATATCGGTTCCGAATCTGGGATGTTGGAATTGCGGAGATCTGGGGCATCGCTATGTACAGTGTACGACGCGCGACCCAGCGAAAAAGTTTTGCCACAAATGTGGAAAAAAGGGTGTGAGCATCACAAACTGTCCACATTGTCGGGACCTCTGGGCAGCAGAAAGGCGAGCCTATTTGACAAGGCAGGCGGGCACCAACATGCCACGCTGAGGAGCGTATAATGACTACCCCTACAGAGAAAATTTTTTTTTTTTCCTTTTTGTTTTTTTTTTTCCTTATTCTTTTTGCTTAAATATAGTCCTTTAACCTGAAGATGAAGGCTTCACAATTTATTTATCCACACGAAAGTAAATGAACGAACAATAAACCTTTATTTTATGTAAATTTTAATATTATTTTTAAGCGCACTGAGTAGCACGGTATCACGCAACGAATTTATGTCTAATTATTTTGATTGGAACAAACAGCGGCATACAACATTGGCTTCCTTACCTAGTGTAGCAAGGAATCTTTCTGTTCCCTTACGTTTGCCTACCTGTTTCTTTACTTTCCTGCCACTGCCAGTTAATACATTTTTTTTCTCCTCTCTTTCCCCGTTTTTTTGTTACCAGCCAAGGTATTGGCTAAGTTTGGGCACGGGGAGGTACCGAAGGGCAGGTAAGTGGAATTGTAAAGTGCGAATAGCACTAGAGCACTGACGGTGGGAGCAGGAAAGAGCCCTTACGGCTCTGTCCAATCAAAAAGGACGAAGTCATTTTTTTTTTTTTGAGTTATGGATTCGTAAAAGTAAAAAGAGTAAAGTTTTTATTAATTTAATTTTTGTAATACATCTACATGATGATATGAACAGATAATCCTGCCCCACCGGATAGGCACGTAGTTTTTTTGTCGATTATAATATCGCGCAATTTTCACTGCATTCTTAATTTCCTGTTTCAAAAAAGTTTTTTTTGTTGTTTGATTTATAATTTGGATGAGTTTATGCACTGTTATCTATTGATGCAGTCAGTTTCCTTTATTTGTTTTTATATCCGACAGCCAGGAATATATCGATACTGGTTTTCATAAACTACTTTTGAGTTCAATTGTAAGCACAGGCGAGTGCACCTGCACCATGCCATCCGACAGTAGGGAATGCTAATAACTAGTGTTTACACTGACACTACACACAATACCGTGACAGTACACCACTCGTTACACCAACAAGGCCGCTAATTTAGGCTGACCAGTATTTCCTGCTGAATCCTGAAGAAGTAGACGATCTGCTACACTATACGCAAACAAATACTCTACGTCATCCTACACATCCGTCCGGATAGGGCATTTAGCTAGATTCGAACGCACACCCTATAGAACATAAAAATCAGGGTGAAACCAGGGTTTGCGAAGGGGGATTTGTGACGTGACGAGTCACTGTCACAGTCAGAATACCGGTTTTGTGATAGCAGACAGGAAGAGAGGCGGTACAGTGCGCACTACCCCTACCATATCCCAAACCCATACATAGGTATCCATCCCTACTATGGGCAACACGACCGATTCCCGACTGTGGGTAACACCGGGTGTGTGTGTGTGTGTGTGTGTGTGTAACAACGCAACACACACCTGTGTAAGTGGCTGAGATGCCAAGGCAGCATAGATCAGCGGGCCGGGAGGAGAGACTCTCTCACTCTTGTCTGCTTGCCGTAGAGTCGTACTTTCACATACGTCGGTTGTGTTTTGCGTAAGCGAGCGAGGTGAGCTCGGTATCAGGCGACAACAGGAGACGCAGCCACGGCTACCTGTTGCTGACCCGACCGGTTGCAGGCGTATACACGCGGCTTCTGCTGGGACTCGTGCCATCTGAGTGCTGACGCCTGCCAGACGGATCTCCCAGTGCCCGTGGTCAAGTTGCGGTGTACCTCTCCATAGGAGTGTTAACGGTAGGCCTGTTTCCCTTAATCCTGTCCCTACCGCGAGAGCACTGTGCCGAACAGCAATTGCCGGACCCACAGGGCCGAGTTGTTAGTTGATAGGTCTTGTCGGGTGGCTGGACGTTGACATTCTTTTGTACGTCATACACAGTCATTGTCAGAATAAACACATTATCTCTATAAATAAATAGATGTGTTTTCCTTAATTGTATGCATGTGAATGCCAACTATCCACCCATCCTAACGGCCCTTAAGAATAATTGTTAATAAATATTAGATGTGCCGTGTCTTGCTGCTGATGGCTAGGCGAGCAGGGCTCGCCACATCACAATATATATATGGGTGTGTGTGTGTGCGTGCGCATGCGCACGATAGTTGGGCTCTTCCCCCTGCGCACTTACCCGCCAATCAATAGCTATTTCATGCTTTTCCAAATTATAAAAATATATTTGTGCAACATAAAAGAGCTTGTAAAACGTGAAATGAAGAAGAACTGTTTGTATGCATCTCTCATTTTTATAACTTTTCTAGATCCTGATATTTTTTTCTCGATTATATAAGATGCATTCTTCAATTTCACTCGTTGTTGATTATAATGATGTTACGTTTAACAAGGCTTGTCACTTAACATCCTTCCACATTTAATGATTCAGTATAATGAATTCTCTCCTTTATGATACAATTTTTACTCGATGGCAATTGAAAAACAGTTTTTAAATAGACCTACTAATTCAAATTTTACAAACATGCTTTTAATCCTTAAACTTACAAAAGACAAGGCTATTGTAATTTTATTATACTCTGCTTAGAATACAAATAACTAGAAAACTTCATAATAAACACGTATACATCTAACAGAACAATAATATTCATAAAATTACTCGACTGGCTTTGTAAGTTGACTCGTAATATATGATTCGCATAATATGCGATACTTCCACGGTTTGTATTATAGCATAAATAAGCGTAATTTGAATTTATGTATATATAAGTATGAAAACATCCAAGTCTGTAGAATAATTAAATTTTTTTTACATAGTTTATCATTATTATTACTAAAAAAAACTTAGTGTACCAAGAGCTTAATACTTACATACAAATTAAAATAAAATCGATGTAAATTGATGTATAATCTGTTTTTTATTGATATAAATGCCATAATTATTATTGTTTGTACGCGTACAGTTCATCTATTTATCTCCTTGGTGATAAAGGAAAAAAATGAAAATAGATTTTTTAAAGTAAATATTCAAGAATATATGAGTTTGGTCAAGGGTGGTGGGAATTTTTCCTTATTTTCCTTGTGTTGCTTATTGTGTCTGGTCACTACATTTTTTCCATACTTACTAGAATGTTAATTAGTGCACTAATTGTGCTGTAATATTATTTTTCATTCAAATGTATATGTAATTTAATTTATGCTATAGCTTTTAAATATAGCTGTAGTTTTGTTAAAACCATAATACTGACCAAAAATATTGCATTTTTTCAAGTTATTAAAAGTTTTTTGAAATAGTAAAGAAATGAAACTGAATATTACAAATTTTTTGTTATTGTAAACGTAGGGAATCAATAACGTCTTTTAAGTATTACATTTGTAGAATTTAACTTAGTAAAAAAAGTTGAAAAAATTTTTATTTGTAATAAATAAATTTGATCCTCTTATCGTAAGAAACGAAAAATAAAGTCTCGAAGCTGTCAACTTATAAATGTACGATTACGTAGTACATATTTTACAGCCAATCTTACACTGTTGTTAAGTAAAGGCAGAAAACATACTAAATTTTATTTGAATCTGTAGAAAATAGAACAGTTTTATTGACATTTTTCTCGCTTATATAGGTTCAAACAGATACAAAGTGACACGATTTGCCTCTCCATGACACAAGTCAAAGAAAAAATATTCAAAGTTAAATTAATTAATTTCTCATTCCAAAAATTATAACATGATAATAATGATATTAATAATAATAATAGTAATAATAATAATAACAATACTAGTGANATAAAAAGTCAAGTATGGATGAAAAAATCTCATTCTTTCGAAAAGCCATAAAAATATAAATATTAAATCTGTTGATAGCGATATAAACCAAAATAAAAAAAATGTTTGTGATACTATTTATTTAAATAATTTGTCAAAATTAATACTTACATATTTTTTTGTAACATAATAAAATCTTAATGTGTGAAAGTACTATAATCATGCATGGTAATAATTATATGAATGTTTTAACCATGAAATTTTATTTAAGTTTATTTATTTACATGCAAAATTTAAAGTAATTTATTGTAACCTCACTTCAATAAGCTCATTCCTAATAGTACTGTCACGGCACAGCTGCTATGAGTTTGCGGGGCTGGGGAAGAAAGACTGGAAAGGAGGAGAGAAGTGAAGCGAGCTGAGTTAGACTAGATTAGGAGTCCGTGAGAGAAGGTTGCGTAGAGAGAGATTTTGAAATCGAGTGACTGTGGTGACATGAAAAGGTTAGGAGCGCTAGCAAATCATGGAGAAGCCGAAGAATCGGTCGAGGTTGACGCTGAATCGAGTATCCAAGTAGTTAAGGGCTTGCCTTCCAGATTAAAGCCGATAAGTTTGGCTGGTGGGGACGCCTGCCAGTTCCTTTACCGTTCTGAGATCTTCATCGAGCTTGTCACCACGCTTCATATTACGTCCAAACAAGTAAGTCCGCGAGTCCGTCTTCAAGCCAAATTTGTGTTATTGATGCTCGTTTATGTATGTGTTGCCTGATCCAAACATTCCGTGGCCCCTATCCTATGCATGTTATCGAATCTTTAGTTGCTCCTTGCGTCAAGTATATATGTCTCATTGATCCCGAGTTACATAGTGTTGACCACAACGACGAAGGCAAAGTTTCAGGTTGGCTGACCTATGTATATGACGAGGAGTGTCGTCGAGGGTTTCCAAACCTGAGAAGCCTGGTCGGAATTCTGTTTGGCAGGACGTAAGGACACGTCCTGCTCTCTGCCTCATTTCCCCCTGTGCACCCCGTTATAGTACATAAAGTATAATTGAAGGTTTTTAATAGAAACTGTATTATGCAATACTATCTTACATAATAACTTTTTTATTACGTATTAAATGTTTTTTAATTCTTATTAGTATCGGAAACGGTACTTTAAACGACCATGATCTTACTCCTGTAAAGATATATTAACAATAAGTCCCATGATCTTACTCCAAACATGGCTACGTACAATTGTCCATGAGAAATAACATCTCATCTCAATCGATACCGATTTTCTGAAACGTTTGTCTTTGATAGTTCTTTACAGTCATTGCAAAAGCTAATTTAACTGGACATTATCTTTTTTTGATAGGGAATAGGTACACATTTTTACAATCGATGGTAATACGATTTAAAAATACAGTTTCATTACATTTATCTTCTGTTTGGATCTTACACTTAAGTAAATGATTAGAAAAATCAATATTTTGCAGTCCTTTGCCATTTCATAAACCTTCATTTATACTTATATTTCTAATAAACAGTGCAATACAATTTTTTCTTCGACGTAATTTCTAGGGAAGCCGACTTGGTGGATTAAAAGTATCAAAGTACTCTGATAAGAGAAGGTCAGTAAGTTCATTATTACTAAAATTTTCAGTACTATCAGTCCTTGTATGGACATGTTCTGTTGATCTATTTAATAAATTAGTTACTTAGTCATTATTATCATTCACATTTCTAGCTAATCAAATATTATATTTACTCACGTCTTCAAAATTATTGTTCAAGCTCCCCTAAAACGTTTTGAACAATGCAACTATCGATTGGTAGTACACAACGATGAAGAATTTGAATATTATCATCATGGTCGTTTAAAGTACTATTTCCGATACTAATAAAAATTAAAAAAGTTATATCTCTTTTGGTAAGACCCTCGCAATTGTTTTTAACTTAAATTTTGAAAAATGATGCTATAATAAACTATGCTTGATTGATAAATTAAATATTTTACTCCAAGTTCCATGATTTTTTATAGGAAGAAGTTACCTAAAGTCTACACCTAACAACATAATTCGTCCTCCAAAAGGCAAATCATTATTCATTGAACACACTTTGATATTCTTTGAAAATAATGTATTGTATATAGTAGTGTATTCAAAATTTTTTTTAGATCCTCCTTATCTGTATGAATAAAAACAAATAGGAGCATCGTAATTCTCATCTTGAAAAACTTTAAGTATGATATAAACTATTTCCTTTCGTTTAGTATTTAATTGGTTATAAAAATCTTCTCTTACTTCCAATGCCTGCACTGGTGTTAATTACAGATTGTTCCATAGTAGGAGAATCAAGTAAACTTTGACTCTTATTATTTAATAAATTATATTATTTATTTAAGATTAAGCCATTTGGTAAGTAACTTCACAATCTTTAGTTTAAAAAAAATCTTCAGACATTGCAGTTTATATTATTCCCACAATTGTTCGGGATAAATAGGTTGGCAATATATAAGTATCTGGACAAATAAAAGACGAAGTCTCTTGGCATCATCCATGGTGTTGCTTCTTTCATGGCTTAAAGTAGTTGGTCCAAACATCGACTTACAACAAATTTTCTTTAAACTTGAAGATCGCTTCGTTATATTGCTAAACATTATTCGTTAAAATTTCGAAAATATTGCTCGTGCCGTTTTTGAGATACAAAGCTTCAAAGTTGGACTCTTTACCATTGGAAGTATAGACTAACCCCGTGAAAACAGACGTTAAAATCAAATGTGAAAAATCGCTCAACAGATTTAGTCAAAAACAGTTGTGCTACTACAGATACTTTTAGTTATAATATATTAAAATTTTAAATTATTTATCCGTGCCGTTTTTTAAATATTTTAATTTTTGTGTGTCTTGCAATGCTTTCAGTATATCTATGTAGTGTTGAAATTTTCCTAACATTTTTTAACGTTATCAGAATTTTAAAATATTTCTCGAGACCTATATGATTTGTAAGTTTTTTATGCTGTTTCAATAAGAAATTATGTGAATTATCAATAATTTATGTAGCAAATTACTCAGTAAACGTTAATTTGAACAGATATACAAATATACATTCGCACCAACTACCTTAAATCCATTCTTCATCATCTTCGATCAGCTCCACCGCTGAACAAGTTGCTGCAAAAGATAGATGTGAGATACGATTTACTGTGAATTGGTCAGTATAACTTCTCGCACCTTACACATGTAGTAATATTAACGTTAAATGAAATAATTCTGAATAAGATGGTTCCACGGAATACATACGACTAATACGATTAGAATGTTTTAGTCTCAGGTTCCATGAAGGTGTCGTTGCATTGTTGCCTTTTGTTTTCTCGTCCGTTAAATAACTTGGGATTTCTAAGTAAAATTATTGCCTTGCTTTCTCACAGTTTTCATTTAATTTGAAACAATCCAGTAACATACTACTCGAGTTGTTCAAGTTTTTCATAACGATTTCGTCTTCGGCATTTTCTGGAATTATAATACATTGTTCATTTGGTAGATGTATTGGCAATCTAATAACTGAATTACTTTTGTATTGCAATGATTTGCTTAGTAAAGCAGCTTGGTACGATTGTTGCATATAATGTGGGGATCCATTAATCGATTAAGAGAGGGTAACAGTCTTGTCAAAGTAAACTGTCAAAGGATACATCATAAGCATAAGTTTTTACATAGTAATCATGAAAACCTTTGTACGTATCAGCCCTTAACTCTTTTTGATGATCTTTGCAATATTGAATTCCCCTCTTTTGTATTTTAAAATAATGATCCACTACCCATTATTGATATGATCTACGACCCATTATAAAAGATTTAAATTCATCTGCTATAATAGCCATTCGGTATCAAGTATAAGTCATTGGAGTTCTACGTCGTTGCACATTATTATGTCGAACCATATTTCTGTTCCATGCTTGTGTACCATATAGATAATATAATGAATGTATTCATGGTTCTATGTAAGGATCCATACAACAAACAAATTATAATTTTTTGGTGTTCTTATTCCGCACTGTAACATACGATTCCGGAATCTCTTCATTAGCTGTTATAGAAAATATAGCTGCAACGACAATAACTCCTTAAAAATTGCATCTTTTCTAATTTTGATCTGGTTTCCATGAACACAACAATTGTAATTCATCAGGCTGTTGACTACCGTTTTAAAAAACTGTTGTTCACTAATTTCTTGTTTCATCATTTCATAAGATTTAGTAAAACATTACAAAGGCCCACAAAAAAATATTGTCTGTACTTTTGACCAGACCAACTTTTTTCCATGTATTTTTTGACGCTGAATCCAAATCTGCGATAAAAACATACCCTTTCCCAGCAATTTTTGGAGTAATTGCAGAAAAACGCAGAAAAACGCAGAAAAACGGAAATTAGATAGTGTGAAGATGGATAGGATTAATTTAACGCAGAAAAACTAAAATTAGGATGTAGTAAAGAAAGATACGATCGATTCGACTCAAGAATTCAATTCTACGAATAAAAATACATGAAAAAACCATGGTGCAAATAATTTTCTCAGGAAATTTAAGCTCTCTATGTGGCTGTGGAAAGGCTAACAGATAAAAAATAGGTGAGGTTCATTCTAAAATCGATAAAACATGATTAAAATTTAATTCTTTAACTTAGAAATACTTCATAGTATTAAAAATACTACCTTGGGGGTGTTCAAGCCTGCTGATAGTGAGTTTGAGGTCAGATTTCTAAAATACAGCTCCCACGTTTCGTTTGTGGGCAGTGATTAAGATTAGGTTGATCGATGTTTCTCAAAATCATGTAGTAAAATGAAGTTTTTGCCTTAACGATATAGTATTTTAAACTGGCTTCCACTTTCGCACACGTTTTTTTTCGAATGACCGATGTAGAGTGTTTCTTTTACGTTTTGTCTCTTTTTTGTGGTCACTTCTCTGTTTATCATCTAGCAGTAATCTTCCAACATATTTATACCCCATTGTCCTTGAAATCTGCGTTCAAATTCTTTGAAATCTTGGTGAAACCTTTCACCGTGCTCTTCACTGAAATCACCGTTATTTTCTAGGAATTGATCAACATGCGAATCAAGAAAATAAGGCTTTAAATTCATTAGGCAGCCTAATTTTTCAAAATTACATACCATTGTTTTTACCATATCTACATAATGAACATCTTTTGTACTACCCAAAAATTTTGTTGATACCTCTTTAAAACTTAACCATGCTGCATTTTAAAAATCGTTCATAGATTTTTCAGAATTGACATCTCTAAATAAAGTGCGTATTTCAGGACCATCAAAAATACCTTCGCTTAATTTAGCATCTGATTTTTTTACTAAATACTGTACCCAAATATTGATAACATTTCCCGTCCTTATCTAAGGCCTTAACAAATTGTTTTATCAATCCAAGCTTAATGTGTAAAGGAGGTATCAAAATTTTTGATGTATCAACAAGTGGTTTCTTTATTATATTATGTTTACCTGGTTTAAACGATTCTCTTGATGGCCAGATTTTTTTCTTGTAGTGGTTCTCTCTATCTTTGCTGTCAAACATACACAAATATCATGGATACTTCGTAAATCCAGATTGTTGTCCCAGTACCATAGATAAAATTTTTAAGTCTCCACATATTTGCCATTTATGTTGCTCGTATTTTATTTTTGTCAAGACCAATTCAATATTAGAATTTTTTTTTTTGAGCACAGTTAAGTGTGCTAAAGATATAGGAGCGTTTTTTATTTGTGATGTTAAGGAGAACTGCTTTGAGGCTGCGCTTTGACGAATCGATGAACAGCCGCCTATTTTCGGGCTTGTACAAATTTGGTTTTAATTCATCGATAAGTCTTTTTACATCCGTGCAGTAAACTTATTTAAATTCATCCTTGAAGTATTTACGAAAGTTTTCTTCTCTTTTACGGCACATACTTATCTTAGTACCCTTCGTTAGCATATTTTTTCTCTTGAATTCTGAAGCGATAATTTCTGATTGTTCTTTAGATAGACCGCCCTTTCTAAATAGATCATTAAGATTTTTTTGATCGAATTTTATAACAGCTGGCTCTTCACCACCGGGGATATACTATTCATCGCTGTGCTTTTCTCTCTCTTCGGATTCACTTGAATCCATCTTATCTGACGTCGTCATCGTTGTCACCATCATTATCATCATCGTCATTATCATCATCATCATCGTCGTCACCGTCGTCATCATCACCATCGTCATTATCATCCTTATTGTCGTCGTCGTCGTCGTCGTCGTCATCGTCATCATTATCATTGTCGTCACCGTCGTTATCATTATCATCATTATTATCATCCTTATCCTCATCGTCGTCGTCGTCGTCGTCATCGTCATTGTCGTCGTCATCGTCATCGTCATCGTCATCGTCATCGTCGTCGTCGTCGTCATCGTCATCGTCATCGGCGTCGTCGTCGTTATCGTCATCATCATCATCATCATCATTATCATCAGCCAACTTGTCCGTTTGTCACATCCAATATACTTTTAACACTTTAAAAAATTTGTTTACTTAATTAATATTAAGAAAATAGGTTATAGCAAGTACAATAGACAATTACGAAAATTCATCAACAAAAAGAGAGTTAAAAAATGTCGAATGTTGTGAATCAGAAAATAGTATTGAAGGTTATTCGCTGTAAGCGTGAAGACTATCTGCTTTTCTTGCTTGCAATAGATATTTTTTTTTAGTTTTATGTTGTGTGCAGAAGTAAGCATGCCATGATTTTCTACTATATCGTATCTACTTTTTTTTGGTCACTTTGCTTAACTTAGTTGTTTGAAACACAAATTGTTACGCTCACGTTGCCAAAAAAAACGCCACTTAGGCGCCGATGGTCTTCATGCTCATCAGCACCTAAGTGGCGATTTTTGGCAACGTGAGCACACCAATTTCTGTGGGGTTGAGTTCTCTGCATGTCAAGGACCATGCTACAAACGAGATTAACGAGCTGACAAACGACTCGAGAAATAGCACATCACATGAGATGGATTCAAGTGAATCTGAAGAGAGAGAAAAGCACAGCGATGAATAGTATATCCCCGGTGGTGAAGAGCCAGCTGTTATAAAATTCGATCAAAAAAATCTTAATGATCTATTTAGAAAGGGCGGTCTATCTAAAGAACAATCAGAAATTATCNTGGCTCTTCACCACCGGGGATATACTATTCATCGCTGTGCTTTTCTCTCTCTTCAGATTCACTTGAATCCATCTCATGTGATGTGCTATTTCTCGAGTCGTTTGTCAGCTCGTTAATCTCGTTTGTAGCATGGTCCTTGACATGCAGAGAACTCAACCCCACAGAAATTGGTGTGCTCACGTTGCCAAAAATCGCCACTTAGGTGCTGATGAGCATGAAGACCATCGGCGCCTAAGTGGCGTTTTTTTTGGCAACGTGAGCGTAACAATTTGTGTTTCAAACAACTAAGTTAAGCAAAGTGACCAAAAAAAAGTAGATACGATATAGTAGAAAATCATGGCATGCTTACTTCTGCACACAACATAAAACTAAAAAAAAATATCTATTGCAAGCAAGAAAAGCAGATAGTCTTCACGCTTACAGCGAATAACCTTCAATACTATTTTCTGATTCACAACATTCGACATTTTTTAACTCTCTTTTTGTTGATGAATTTTCGTAATTGTCTATTGTACTTGCTATAACCTATTTTCTTAATATTAATTAAGTAAACAAATTTTTTAAAGTGTTAAAAGTATATTGGATGTGACAAACGGACAAGTTGGCTGATGATAATGATGATGATGATGATGATGACGATAACGACGACGACGCCGATGACGATGACGATGACGACGACGACGACGATGACGATGACGATGACGATGACGATGACGACGACAATGACGATGACGACGACGACGACGACGATGAGGATAAGGATGATAATAATGATGATAATGATAACGACGGTGACGACAATGATAATGATGACGATGACGACGACGACGACGACGACGACAATAAGGATGATAATGACGATGGTGATGATGACGACGGTGACGACGATGATGATGATGATAATGACGATGATGATAATGATGGTGACAACGATGACGACGTCAGATAAGATGGATTCAAGTGAATCCGAAGAGAGAGAAAAGCACAGCGATGAATAGTATATCCCCGGTGGTGAAGAGCCAGCTGTTATAAAATTCGATCAAAAAAATCTTAATGATCTATTTAGAAAGGGCGGTCTATCTAAAGAACAATCAGAAATTATCGCTTCAGAATTCAAGAGAAAAAATATGCTAACGAAGGGTACTAAGATAAGTATGTGCCGTAAAAGAGAAGAAAACTTTCGTAAATACTTCAAGGATGAATTTAAATAAGTTTACTGCACGGATGTAAAAAGACTTATCGATGAATTAAAACCAAATTTGTACAAGCCCGAAAATAGGCGGCTGTTCATCGATTCGTCAAAGCGCAGCCTCAAAGCAGTTCTCCTTAACATCACAAATAAAAAACGCTCCTATATCTTTAGCACACTTAACTGTGCTCAAAAAAAAAAATTCTAATATTGAATTGGTCTTGACAAAAATAAAATACGAGCAACATAAATGGCAAATATGTGGAGACTTAAAAATTTTATCTATGGTACTGGGACAACAATCTGGATTTACGAAGTATCCATGATATTTGTGTATGTTTGACAGCAAAGATAGAGAGAACCACTACAAGAAAAAAATCTGGCCATCAAGAGAATCGTTTAAACCAGGTAAACATAATATAATAAAGAAACCACTTGTTGATACATCAAAAATTTTGATACCTCCTTTACACATTAAGCTTGGATTGATAAAACAATTTGTTAAGGCCTTAGATAAGGACGGGAAATGTTATCAATATTTGGGTACAGTATTTAGTAAAAAAATCAGATGCTAAATTAAGCGAAGGTATTTTTGATGGTCCTGAAATACGCACTTTATTTAGAGATGTCAATTCTGAAAAATCTATGAACGATTTTTAAAATGCAGCATGGTTAAGTTTTAAAGAGGTATCAACAAAATTTTTGGGTAGTACAAAAGATGTTCATTATGTAGATATGGTAAAAACAATGGTATGTAATTTTGAAAAATTAGGCTGCCTAATGAATTTAAAGCCTTATTTTCTTGATTCGCATGTTGATCAATTCCTAGAAAATAACGGTGATTTCAGTGAAGAGCACGGTGAAAGGTTTCACCAAGATTTCAAAGAATTTGAACGCAGATTTCAAGGACAATGGGGTATAAATATGTTGGAAGATTACTGCTAGATGATAAACAGAGAAGTGACCACAAAAAAGAGACAAAACGTAAAAGAAACACTCTACATCGGTCATTCGAAAAAAAACGTGTGCGAAAGTGGAAGCCAGTTTAAAATACTATATCGTTAAGGCAAAAACTTCATTTTACTACATGATTTTGAGAAACATCGATCAACCTAATCTTAATCACTGCCCACAAACGAAACGTGGGAGCTGTATTTTAGAAATCTGACCTCAAACTCACTATCAGCAGGCTTGAACACCCCCAAGGTAGTATTTTTAATACTATGAAGTATTTCTAAGTTAAAGAATTAAATTTTAATCATGTTTTATCGATTTTAGAATGAACCTCACCTATTTTTTATCTGTTAGCCTTTCCACAGCCACATAGAGAGCTTAAATTTCCTGAGAAAATTATTTGCACCATGGTTTTTTCATGTATTTTTATTCGTAGAATTGAATTCTTGAGTCGAATCGATCGTATCTTTCTTTACTACATCCTAATTTTAGTTTTTCTGCGTTAAATTAATCCTATCCATCTTTACACTATCTAATTTCCGTTTTTCTGCGTTTTTCTGCGTTTTTCTGCAATTACTCCAAAAATTGCTGGGAAAGGGTATGTTTTTATCGCAGATTTGGATTCAGCGTCAAAAAATACATGGAAAAAAGTTGGTCTGGTCAAAAGTACAGACAATATTTTTTTGTGGGCCTGTGATATTATTACTTTGAATACCAAACCATATATTAAAAGATAAGTATTGATAATCAAGCCGCATGGCATTTATTATTATGGCAAATTGAATAAATTATAGTTGGATTTCACAATAAACTACCGATAGTTAAGGAAAATATAAAAGATATCCCTATCCCACTTTAATTCTGTTTGAACTATGTAATATTGTATGGTTCGGTATTTTTTTGTGTATAGTTATTTCATAAATTGATACGATTTGAATAACACAATATTATAACTTTGAGTAGATACATCTTTTATTGGAATCTCTACAATCTGCAGTTCTTTAAGATACATAAAACCTATAAAAATGAACAATTGACATTATAACTTGAAGATGTTAAAATCAATATAACATCTTTTCACCACCAACCTTCACCAAACAGTTCTGAATCAACACAAGCTCCATTGGGCAAGACAACAAGGCGTTCCAGATACGACATATTATCTGCGTAAGAAAATTGATTATTATACATATGATATTCTTAATTTTGAACATTAAAAAATTGTAACCATGGACATGATAAGAAATTCTAAAATAACAAACTATGTGCTCACTGAGGATCTACCAACTGCCTGTGATAGGTCCACCAAACACCTGCTAAGTACCTGCCTCACTCTGACTAAGTGCCTCCCAAGTGCCTGCTAAATAGCTGCCAAGTAATCGGAAAGTATCCGCCAAATAACAAACAAGCACCAGCTAAGTATCCACCACATGCCTACCAAGTACCAAAAAAAACTCACCAAATACCCAGGAAATACCCATTTATGCACGCCTGGTACCCAAGAAGTACCCGCCGAGTACTCAAGAAGTACCCGCCACGTGCCTGGGAAGTATCTGTCAACTGCATGGGATGTATCCTCCAAATACCTGCCAAGACTATAAAAAAAACCCACCGAAAATGTCTGGGAAGTACCCGCAAAGTGCCCCGGAAATAACTACTAATGCACACCTGGAAATGTCTGCCTAGTATGGGACATGGGATATATGTATGTGGCCTATGAATCGGCTTGAGGTGACAATCCCATGGCTGCCGTGTCCAGGAGTTAAAGAAGGAGGTGAAGTAATTAAACGCTTGTTAACATTAACAAGAAAAGGTTTAACATTCACTAGTATGAAAGGACTTCTCAAGGAAGCTACAAAATGTGTGCTCGCAATGACGGTCGAGACTTCTCTGCTCGCGCAGCGGCCTGCACGACGAGCTGAGACGCGGGGTAAAGAGAAGCGAAGAAAGGCTAAAGAGCCTACTCTTTTACCGACGGTTGCGCAGCAGGGTCGGGTCCCCACACTAGTACCAGAGAAGTACCCGCCAAGTGCCTAAAAAGTATACACCAAGTGCCTGGGAAGTACCCAATAAGTACCCGTCACGTGCCTTTTAAGTACCAAAAAGTACCTATTAAGTACTCCCTAGGTGCCCAGGAAGCATCCACTAAGTCCCCGGTAAGTATCAGCTAAGTGTCTGGGAAATACCCGCTAGTGCCTGTCAGAAGCCCGGGAAGTACCTACCAATTTCTTTCCATGTGCCTGAAAAGTTTCACTTTAAGTACCCGAGAAGTACACGACAAGTTTCTGCCAAACGTCCGTTGAGTACCCTCCAAATGATTGTAAAGGGTCCCCGTAAGTCCATACCACGTGCCTACCAAGTATCAAAAAAGTACCCTTAAAGTACCCACGTGAGCCCAGAAAAAATCCATCAAGTACCTGGTAAGTTGCAGCTAAGTACCCAGGAAGTAACCATTAATTATCTACTAGGTGCCCGGGAAGTGCTAACCAAGTGTATGCCAGCTGACCAATAAATACGCGCCAAGTGCCTGGAAAGTATCTATGAAGTACCTGCCACGTATCCTTCAAATGCCAGCCAAGTCACACGTCAAGTACCCACGAAGTACCCGTCTACATTCCGTGAAATACACACCATGGGCCTGAGAAGTTTCTGCTGATCAACCAGCTGTGTATACACCACTAAATGCTTACTACGAATGCCTTAAGTTAATTTAAAATAACTGTCAACTATTCTCCCAGATCCCAGAAAGAGCCTGTCAAGTTTCCTGTAAATTTCTGAAAAATTGACGGCTAGTGACAAAGAACCGTACATTAAGTACTTATCGAAGGCCAGCCAAATGTCTGCCACCAAATGCTCACCAAGTACCCACTTAGTTCCTGTGAAATATCTGCCAAAAACTTTGAAAGAGCTTGCCAAGTGTCCACCACATAACTGAGAAGTTTACGCATAGTAATCATGAAATATTATCCAAGTTGCTACTACGTTCCTACCAAGCGCCTAGGAAGTGCCCGGAAAGTGCTTGCTACGTATAACCCAAGTGCTAACCTAACAAAACTAACATGCGATGTTTAAACCTTGGATATTTATTTTTGTTTTGTTCACGTAATTTACTATTTTTATTGTACAGCTAACCAGTATACGTATTTGTTAAAAACTAATTTGTGAAAAAGAAGCCCCTTCTCTATAACGTAAGCAGTAGCGCATCCAGCTTGGAGCAATTAAAGGAAAAAAAAAGGATTTTTTAAATATTTTTAATTTTTATATTTAATTTGTTTCATTTTCTTTATTATTTTGACTAAATTTATTTTCTGTATGGTGTAAAGGATTTTTTATTCTCACTGCATTCTCACTTATATTGATGGTTAATTTTGAACTGAATAAATATGTGCACCAACAAAACATTCTTTTACCATGACATTTTCCAATTTTTATTCAAAACACTGTAAAGTGTTTAAATATTTTTAATAGATGTTGTATAATTTTTGATACAAAAATTAAATAGTATTAAGAGCATTTTTTAAAGCATATAAGTTGGTATGATAAATAAATGATTTTATGTTATACAAACAGTGTCAACTTTAATACACATTCATTTATTGCGATTTGATTTAGAACTCGTTCTGAATCGTGTTTTTTTTCTTCTTACCATATTCTCCGAGTGCTTTTGTCGATATCGTCTTGTGTGCTGTGCAAGTAGGTTGAGATATGAATTCGCATTTTTTTACTAAAGTGCTCATACATTGGATGCCGAAAGTATGAATAAAATCTCAGCGATTCGAAAAAGCTTCAATAACCAATTCAAATAACAATAGGTGAGTAGTTTTGAATTCTTTCTATAGTTCCTGAAGAATAAGATCTTAAAGTTCTCGCTTGAACAGTACTTTAGTGAAAAAGCATTAAAAAATTATAATAGTCGTAAAATCCCTTGAGTCTTAACTAATGAAATAAAAAAGATTTGAGTATTAGAGAAAGTGTGATAAAGCAGAGGAATTTCCAACAAAAGCAGTGTTTTCTTAAAAAGTGAGAGAAAAAGACTTTGACCCAACGCGGTTACTGCCAGCGCGCTACTTTATTTAAATGGAAAATAACTCAAGCAGCTTAACGTAATAAATTAGCACGCTTACTGTCAGAGCGCTTGGTTTCTTAAGTAAATTATTAACTCGAGCAGAAAAACTCAAAGACCTGGCGAGCTTACTGCCAGCGCGCTACATTATTTAAAAGAATAATAACTTGAGCAGCTTAACCCCATGACCCAACGCGCTTACTGCCAGCACGCTTGGTTTTTTAAGCAAATTATTAACTCAGGCAGCACAACTCAATAACCCAGCGTGAGTGCTGCCAGCTCTTGGTTTTTTAAATAATATATTAACTCGGGCAGCGAACTCAATGACCCAGCGCGCTTACTGTCAGCGTGAGACATTGTTTAAATGAATAATAACTTGAGCAGCGTAACCCAATTACCCAGCCCGATTACTGTTTGCACGCTTGTTTTTCAAACAAATTATTAACAAGGGCAGCAAAACTGAATGCCCCACCGCGATTACGGCTGTCCTGCTTGATTTTTTCAATTAATTATTAACTTGGGCTGCAAAACTCAATTACCTGGCGCGCTTACTGACAAGCAATTAGTTTTTCAAATAAATTATTAACTCAGGCAGCAAAACTCAAAGACCCGGTGCGCTTACTGCCAGCGCGCTACTTTATTAAAATGAATAATAACTTAGGCAGCTTAACTTAAAAACTTAGCGCGCTTACTGCCAGCGCACTTGGTTTTTTAAACAAATTAGTAACTTGGGGAGCAAACTCAATGACCCGGCACTGTTACTGCCAACGTGCTACTTAATAATAACTTGAGCAGTTTAACCCAATAACCTAGCGCGCTTACTCCCAGCGCTTAGTTTTTTTAAATACATTATTAACTCGGTCAGCAAACTTAATGACCCAATGCTAACTGCCAGCGTAGTTGGTTTTTTGAATAAATTATTTACTTGGGCAGTAAAATTCAATGGCCAGGCATGCTTACTGCCAGTCCGCTACATTATTTAAATAAATAAAAACCTAAACAGCTTAACCCAATGACCCAGCGCTTACTGCCTGCGCTGTTGGTGTTTTATAAAGTTATTAACTCGGGCAGCAAAACTTAACGGCTTAGCGCTCTTACTGCCAGCGTGCTTGGTTTTTTTAATTAATTGATAACTTGAGCAATTAATCTCATCTACCGGTGCAATAACTCCTAGCCTGCTACCTAATTTAAATAAATAGTTACTAGAGCAGCTTAACCGAATGTTTCAACGCGCTTACTGCTAGTTCGCTTAGTTTTTAAACGAATTATTTATTCAGGCAGCAAAACTCCATGACATGGCGCGCTGACTTCCAGCTCGCTACTTAATTTACATAAATAGTAACTCGAGCAGCTTAACCCAATGAACCAGCGCGCTTACCGCTAGTGCGCTTGATTTTTAAACGAATTATTAACTCAGGTAGCAAAACTTGTGACTTAGCGCGCTTACTGCAAGCGTACTTGGTTTTTTAAATAAATTAATGTCTTGGGCAGTTAATCTCGACAACCAGTGCAATAACCCCCAGCCTGCTACTTAATTTAAATAAATAGTTGCTCAAGCAGTTTAACCCAATGACCCAGCGAACTTGCTGCTTGTGTGCTTGGTTTTAAAAACGAACTATCAACTCGAGTGACAAAACTTAACTACCTGGTGTGCTTAGTGCCAGCGCTCTTGGTTTTTTTTATAAATTATTAACTAAATTAGCAAAACTAATCGACCCGGCGTGCTTACTGCCAGCGCGCTCCTTCATTTAAATAAATAGTAACTCGAGCAGCTTAACCCAGTGACCCAGCGTGCTTACTGCTAGTTCGCTACATTAATTGAATGAATAATCATTTAAGCAGCTTAACCCATGAACTCAGTTTGCTTACTGACAGCACCCTTGGTTTTTAAAACAAATTATTAACTTGGGCAGCAAAACTCAATTGCCTGGCGTACTTACTGCCAAGCAATTGATTTTTTAAATAAATTGTTAACTTGGGCAGCAGAATTCACTGACCCGGTGCGCTTACTGCCAGAGCGCTACTTTATTTAAATAAATAATGCCTCAAGCAGCTTAATTTAATGACCTAGCGCGCATACTCCTAGCGCTTGGTTTTTTTAAATACATTTTTAACTCGCTCATCAAACTTAATGACTCAGTGCTTACTGTCAGCGATATTGATTTTTTGGATCAATTATTTACTTGGGCAGTCAAACTCAATGTCCCGGCTTGCTAAATGCCAGTGCGCTACATTATTCAAATGAATAATTACTTAGGCAGCTTAACCCAATGACCCATTGCGCTTACTGCCAGCACGCTTGGTTTTCTTATTAAATTTCTAACTCGGGCAGCAAAACTCAAGGACCCAGTGCACTTGCTGCTAGCTTCGGGATTCACAAATAAATTATTTCTCGGGCAGCAAACTCATTGACCCAGCGCTTACTGCCTGCACTGTTGGTGTATTATAAAACTATTAACTTGGTCAGGAAAACTCAATTACTCAGCGCGCTTACTATTAGTGCTTTAGTTTTTAAATGAATTATTCATTCGGGCAGCCAAACACAATTATCCGGCGCTCTCACTGCAAGCGCGCTACTTTATTTAATTAATAATAACTTGAGCAGCTTAACCCAATAACCCAGCACGCTTACTCCTGCAGGCTTAGTTTTTTTTAAAAATTACAAACTCGGGCAGTAAAACTCAATGACTTAGCGCGCTTACTGCCAGCGTGCTTGGTTTTTTAAATAAATTAATAACTTGGTTAGTTAATCTAAGTTACCTGGTGCTTACTGCCAGCACGCTACTTTATTCAAAAAAATTATCAACTTTATTCAAAGTAAATTATCAACTCGAGTGGCAAACTCAATGACCCGTCAAGCTTACTGTTAGCGCGCTTCTTTATTTAAATTAATAACCCGAGCAGCTTTATCCAATGAGCCAGAGTGCTTACTGCCAGCGCGCTTAGTTTTTTAAAATAAATTATTAACTTGGGCAACAAAACTCAATGACCTGGCACGCGTACTGACAGCGTTCTACTTTATTCAAATAAATAATAACTCGGGCAGCCTAACCCAATGACCTAGCGCGCTTACTGCCAGTGTTTGGTTTTTCAAATAAATTATTAACTCGGGCAGCAAACTGAATTACCCTGCGCTTACTGCCAGCGTGGTTGGTTTTTAAATAAATTTTAAGCTGCACAGCAAAACTTAATGACCCGGCGCGCTTTCTGCCAGCGCGCTACATTATTTAAATGCATGTTAATTTGAGCAGCTTAACCCAATGACTCTGCGCGCTTACTGCCAGCATGCTTAGTTTTTTAAAATAAATTTTTAACCTGAGCAGCTTAACCCAATGACCAAGCACGCTTACTTCTAGCGCGCTACTTCATTTATTTTTAAGCTACTCACAGTGTTTTTTTTTTCAATAGTTTTGTTAGTGGATACCCATCGACACGAGGCTTCTTGGTGTTGTAGTTAATTTTTCTTTTATTTTACAGTAATAACTATAAAGTTTTTTGAACGAGGAGCTGAAGCTTATGCTAAATCTAAATTTAAAATGTAAGGAATTTTTTAATTTAAGAAGCTTTGAAGCCATAAAATCTACAAAAAATTCTTTGTACGATCCGTCTTACTTTATAATAATACAATGACTAGTTAGACTGACATAGAGCTGTGAAAAGTCAAATAACTACTTTAATACTAAATAAATAATTCATTTCTTGTACATGCAACTATTAAAGCTTTTTAAATGTTTCTTGGTAATATCTATGTTGCTACAATTTATATTGAATACTCTACCGTTTAATTTTAAAAAACATCTAGCATTTAGTAACGAAATACCCGTACTATTAGCTTTTTGATCTTTTAGCTTATTTACCACGGAAAAAACTCTATCTGGTTCCACATTCGGGGGGGTACAGGAAAGATTTTCTCAATTAAGAATGTTAACGCGGGGAAACTACATTCTTCTGCCTCCTTTCTTAAGTCCATTATTTTACTCCAAATTTGCTCTGTCAAGATGAATTAAATTTTTTTTTCGTCTGCGTCAAAATGTGTGCATAAAGTACGCCACTGGAAAGCTATTAAATCGGAATTCAAAAATAGAAAGTATTTTTTTATGAAAGTGTTTAAGTCTGGAAATCTTTTTCTGTTCAATTCATCTAAAGCTATACGGAGATCGAGAAATTCTACATTTTAAAAAAAGTTATCGGTTTGAAGTAAACGTTTACTAATATCTATGAATGCGGATACGTAAAATTTCTAACAATTAATTAAAACTTTTTTAACTTGTTCGTCCGTCATTTCTTTTAAAATTTTGGGACACGCGGGTCCCAAATCCATTTCATTTAAAGGCAATAGATTTTCTTTAACACTGAAACAAGGCAAAAAAATGTTTTCAAGGGATTGTGTGATTATAAAATTTATAGGAATATTTTTTAACAAATTCTGCACCGATTTTTGGATTTGATCAGTTTTAAAATTTTTACTTTGAAATTTGGCGTTAAATGAATAAAAATAATTTAGATTAAATTTAAGTAAATAAGAGTAAGCTTTAACCGTAGGATCTTGCAACAAATTTAATATTTTTTCTACGTTTGATTCTGGTTTCTCTTTACTTTGTCGTGAGCTTGTTTTCTCAAAAATTTCTACAGTAAAAACATCTATAAGCGCGGGCCACAAGCTCAAAAGACGACGAAAGCATCTGTAAGCTTCAAGCCATCTTGTACCACAAAACTTGAGGGCTTTATTATTAGGCAAATCTAAATACTTTAACTTTTCCACGAGTTCCTTGCTTCGCTTAGGACTACACGGAAGATAAGAATAAACGCTGCAAGCAAGATCTTCCGTTTTTTTTAGAATTGAAGTACAACAGTTTTTCGCGATTATTGCGGCAGTTTGGCAAATGCAATTCGAAAGAAGTAAATTTGGAACTATATCAGAAAGGTATTTTTGAAACCCATTTTTTTCCCGATCATTACACTGGCGTTATCGCAAAATGGAGCTACTATATTCTTCATATTAGTTGAGTTGTCGTCAAAGAATTTCTTAAAAGCGTTGAATAAGTCCAGAGCACTGCCGTATCTTGCATCAATTTCTAACAATTGCAAAATTATGAACAGCAGACTTTTTTTCACGCGAATAATACTGAACACAAATACAAAGCAATTTATTGTTACTTATATCTGTGCTCCCATACACCATTACTGAAAAAAATGTACCGTTCAAAATTTCTTTAAGCTTTGAAAACTCGTAAGCGTATGAAACATTTTTAATTACTTTAGAATATTTATCGGATTTCATTTGCATATTTTTGGCCGCTTCGACATCTTGGACGACTGATTTCACTCATGGAACTAAATTATTAACTAATTGAACACTGACATTGTTCTGTGCGATAAACAAGCTCGTACGCATTTCGGCTACATGAATTCTCTCTTGAAATGACAGACCCTCATTTACCACGATAACAAAAAAACCTGAATCGATCGAAGCTCTGAAATTATCATTGTGAGTAGCATTTGCACCGTGAGATACTAAATCACTTTTACCGAAAAATTTCAAGTCTTTTTTGCACGCCTTGTAATAAGCTTTCCGGTTATCAGTAACGTGCTTTGCTAACCAATCTTTTAACATCGGATTGCGCAACCAATCTTCTTGAAAAGAGATTGCCAACCGCTTTCTTGTTTTACTGTGATTCGCACTGCTATCGGTTGTTTCTTGTTTTGAGGTAGGCTATCAAGGTTAGAAATTAATGTACTAAAAAAGATCGCGATTGCTAGATAAACGGTACAAATTAAAAAAAATAACTAACGGCAAGACCATTTATGAAAATTCTCCGAACAAAATGTAAACATACCACTGACACTCCCTACGACCGATACCAAAATGATGTATCAACAGTACCATAACCTACTAATGCTAAAATACGAGCGAAAACAAAAATGTAACGTAGCTACTCACGGTTCAAACGTGCCAAACACTTTTTTAGAAAAAAATAAAATACTTAACTCATGAAAATCCACGATGCACGAAAAGACAGCACGTTCCCCAAGGACTTCGTTTACAGAAAGAGTCATATACATAGCTGTCTGCTCGGTGCATCTGTTAAAGTCACTGAGTTTGTGCGCAAGCATTTGTTGTTTTCGTGCGAATTATACGAATGTACGAAAAAAAAGAAATGACAAACAGCACAGTCTAATTACAGCAATGTTTTTAATATACAAAAAAAGTATTTATCCCTCAAATCCATGCATAAAAATTTTATATCCATGACCTATTGAATAACACACCAATACAATCTCACAGGATATAGCAGTACATGCTGTATTACAAATATACAGTCGTATACGTGGACAGTAGGGAACAGTATCGTAAATTAATACCTATTCAAGAGCAAGTCAAAATATGGGTAATAACCAGCTGACAAAATTATTCTAATAGCTGCTC
This sequence comes from Copidosoma floridanum, assembly GCF_000648655.2. Next base: position 1,153,935 of record NW_019384269.1, on the reverse strand, counting down.
GAGATGTAAACTTATTAATAAAAATAAGCGCGCTGGCAGTAAGCGCGCCAGGTCATTGAGTTTTGTTGCCCGAGTTGATAGTTTATTTAAAAAACCAAGCGCGCTGGCAGTAAGCGCGCCGGGTCATTAAGTTTTGCTGCCTAAGTTAATAATTTATTTAAAAAACCAACAACACTGGCAGTAAGCGCTGGGTCATTAAGTTTTGCTGCCCAAGTTAATAATTTATTTAAAAAACCAACAACACTGGCAATAAGCGCTGGGTCATTAAGTTTTGCTGCCCAAGTTAATAATTTATTTAAAAAACCAACAACACTGGCAATAAGCGCTGGGACATTAAGTTTTGCTGCCCAAGTTGATAATTTATTTAAAAACCAAGTGCTGGCAGTAAGCGCGCTGGATCATTGAGTTACGCTGCTCGAGTTATTATTTATTTAAATAAAGTATATAGCACTATAGCGACAAACTCAGAAATACCGTCTCGATCATCGAACTGTTTGTAATTCACTCGGAAATCAGTCTAATGTTGGTTATTCGTTTCTCTCGTATTCGTACTTGTAGTAATCATCCCAAGTATATTGAGCTTAATTTTTTTTTCTTTTCTAAATTTTCGCACTCAGAATTTTTTCTTTAGCCGTTCAACTTTTTCGCTCAAATTTTGTGTAATGTATAGATAGAAACAAATGAACAAGCATAAACAAATATACGATTAATTAATGGAAGCACGCGCGCACGTGCATGTGTGTGTACACATACATGTGTATGTGTATGTGTCACGTCTCAAAGGTCGAAGGTTATGTAGTATAGCTCTATACGTATTCCATCATCAAGGCCTGGCTATGTCCTTTCGATAAACTCATTACAATACTGGCTGAAGCCTGCCCAGGCTGGCTGGCCAGGGCCTGGTGTTCAGCTACGGCCGTCTAGCGGTCATTTCTTGACGGGATGGCACGATCTGCGGTTAAACCCAGCTCGGCTCAGCTTGGCTCTCTGTCTTTTTCTCCACACGCTCACTACCGCTTCTCTCTCGTTTGTAAAGTGTACTACCCGTATTACGATTGCTAAATAGAAAAGTATACAAAAATTAAATATGAATTGTATACATATCGCATATACATACGCACATATGTGTGTGTGTGTGCGCGTGCGCCCGCGTGTATGTGTGTGTGTGTGTAAATAAAATTTTCAATTATACTGACTTCGAGAATCGAACTACATGTTTAGAATTGGTAGTCGAGGACCTTATCGATTGTGCTATGCAACACGCCAATCCAATCTTTATTCTTATTATTTATAAACACCAACTGAGAAACTTTATACTATATATTATGTATAATTGAGCCCGCCGATTTCAAAAGAAATAGTTATGATTATTTTTGAGTGGTCTATTAATGTC
>NW_019384269.1:1125960-1144961 GCF_000648655.2 Copidosoma floridanum | reverse complement strand
AATAGAACGCAAGTCATGCAGCATAAATTATGGTGAATAAGGACCATAATACTAGTGGGCACAATCTAGTTATAGGTCATACAAATGCACAATCGCTTCCGGCACATTATCATGACATAAAGACCATCATTGTTAATAATAGGGCTGATATTTTTGGTATTAGCGAAACCTTCTTGAAGCATCACATCGGTGATCACCAGGTGCGGGTGGATGGTTACATGCTTCTGAGGAATGACAGATGCGGCAGAGGCGGTGGTGGGGTTGCCTTGTATGTGCGTCAGCCATCTAAATGCAGAGTGCTTTGTGTCTCGCAGCAGCATGCATCACGTAGTGTACATCCTGACATCCTGCTTGCCGAAATTTTGCTAAATTCTACTCGCATTTTGTGTGCGATTGTATATAGTCCGCCCAAAGCGGGACACTGGGAAGATGTGGAGGAGGCAATCCTGAATTGTAACACTGCATATGATCACCTGATTTTAATGGGTGACCTAAATATTGACTGGGCTGCAGACTCCACGAATCTAAGAATACTCCATCGATCACTGCTATCTCTTGGTCTCGAACGTATCCCTTTCGATTTTCATCAATCAGGTGCTTCCAGGACTATGATTGATTATATATGTACCAGCTGCTCGAATGATGTTGACGTTTATAGACAGCATAGTTTTCCCTGGATATCACGACATGACGTACTCTTTGTTGAATTTAGAGCACCTGCAACTTTTCCCAAGGATAACACACAACTGCTGCGATGTTTCCGGTATTTCAACGAGGAGTCTATGCTTGAGGATCTGGCTGGCGTTGATTGGAGGTTGGTTTTGGAATCGCCTTGCGTCGACACTAAGGTTGAGCGGTTTTCCTCGATTTTACTGTCGGTGCTGGATATGCACGCTCCTTACCGTGCTATTAGGACTAAAAGCAAGCCCAGCCCTTGGATGAATGAGTATATTCTAGGCCTTATCCGAGCATGCAATGCAGCCTGGTGCTCGTTCAGGAGAAGTCATGACCAGGCTATGGGTGATGAGTACAAACGTCTGCGCAACTTGATTAAACTGACAATTCGTAATGCCAAGCATAACTACTACCGCAACAAACTGCAGGAATACCGCAGCACATCAGAGACATGGCGGTTAATTGACAAGTTGGGACTGACTCGTGGCGCGAGGACATGTCAGCAGCTTCCAGTGTCACCAACTAGCATGAACAAGCACTTTGTTGGTACGAATGATCCTACTCCACTGCATAGCCGGCGGCCGACTGCGCGCATCTCGCCTGATAACAGGTTCTATTTTAGGCCTGTGGACTTTGGAGATCTGATTGAGGTTCTTGCTTCCTCTCATTCAAATGCTGCGGGTCCTGATGGCTTGTCTCTAAAAATTATTAAGCTAAGCATGCCTTTAATATTTCCTGTTCTTTTAGATATTTTCAATGCCTCATTGCAGACTGGTTATTTCCCTTCAGCATGGAGGAGGGCAATAGTAATCCCAATACCCAAACGGCAGCCAGCGTTGACGCCTCATGCATTTCGTCCCATCAGTATCTTGAGTGCATCCTGCAAACTCCTTGAGGCGTTGGCATACAAACAAATTCTTTCTTTTGTTGAGGATAATTCCCTGCTCCATCCACTTCAGTCAGGATTCCGCAAAAGGACACTTTTTTTCACATTATTTGCTAATGAGCTTCCCGACATCTGTTCTAACGTCAGTACGCACCAATATGCTGACGATTTTTTCATATACGCATCGGGCAGTGTCGAGGAGGTTGGGATGATTGCGGACAGAGTCGGTGCTGTGCTGGATGCGGTCTCTTCCTGGGCAACGGTTAATGGTCTGGTAATTAATTGCAGTAAGACCAAGGCGGTGTGGTTTGCCTCCAGAGCTTACTTGCGCGAGATTCGGGCTTCAGTTGATCCACCTACTCTAATTATGGGCAATGTTCCGCTAGAGTTTTCATCAGAGATTACTGTGCTTGGTGTTGTCCTGGACAGTGAACTTACACTCAGAGCTCATTGCACTGCGGTTTCCAGGAAGTGCTTTGGCACTTTATCGCGTCTTCGAAGATGCAGAGATTGTTTGCCGGTGGATACTCGGCTACTGCTTGTCAAGCTGCTAGTTTTTCTTCATCTGGAGTACTGCGCGTCTCTTTTCTTGGGCATCTCTGGTGAAATGATACGCAAGCTTGAACGATGCAAAAACGCTGCACTGCGCTTTGTAGATGGTACGCCCAAGTGGCATCANAACACTGGCAATAAGCGCTGGGTCATTAAGTTTTGCTGCCCAAGTTAATAATTTATTTAAAAAACCAACAACACTGGCAATAAGCGCTGGGTCATTAAGTTTTGCTGCCCAAGTTAATAATTTATTTAAAAAACCAACAACACTGGCAATAAGCGCTGGGACATTAAGTTTTGCTGCCCAAGTTGATAATTTATTTAAAAACCAAGTGCTGGCAGTAAGCGCGCTGGATCATTGAGTTACGCTGCTCGAGTTATTATTTATTTAAATAAAGTATATAGCACTATAGCGACAAACTCAGAAATACCGTCTCGATCATCGAACTGTTTGTAATTCACTCGGAAATCAGTCTAATGTTGGTTATTCGTTTCTCTCGTATTCGTACTTGTAGTAATCATCCCAAGTATATTGAGCTTAATTTTTTTTTCTTTTCTAAATTTTCGCACTCAGAATTTTTTCTTTAGCCGTTCAACTTTTTCGCTCAAATTTTGTGTAATGTATAGATAGAAACAAATGAACAAGCATAAACAAATATACGATTAATTAATGGAAGCACGCGCGCACGTGCATGTGTGTGTACACATACATGTGTATGTGTATGTGTCACGTCTCAAAGGTCGAAGGTTATGTAGTATAGCTCTATACGTATTCCATCATCAAGGCCTGGCTATGTCCTTTCGATAAACTCATTACAATACTGGCTGAAGCCTGCCCAGGCTGGCTGGCCAGGGCCTGGTGTTCAGCTACGGCCGTCTAGCGGTCATTTCTTGACGGGATGGCACGATCTGCGGTTAAACCCAGCTCGGCTCAGCTTGGCTCTCTGTCTTTTTCTCCACACGCTCACTACCGCTTCTCTCTCGTTTGTAAAGTGTACTACCCGTATTACGATTGCTAAATAGAAAAGTATACAAAAATTAAATATGAATTGTATACATATCGCATATACATACGCACATATGTGTGTGTGTGTGCGCGTGCGCCCGCGTGTATGTGTGTGTGTGTGTAAATAAAATTTTCAATTATACTGACTTCGAGAATCGAACTACATGTTTAGAATTGGTAGTCGAGGACCTTATCGATTGTGCTATGCAACACGCCAATCCAATCTTTATTCTTATTATTTATAAACACCAACTGAGAAACTTTATACTATATATTATGTATAATTGAGCCCGCCGATTTCAAAAGAAATAGTTATGATTATTTTTGAGTGGTCTATTAATGTCAAAATTATATAAAATTGTGTTTTGAAGTTCGTTTTGATATATAGAAAAAATAAAAGTACCAGCGTGTAGAACGAAAACTTTCCATCAATGAGAACTTTTAATTTTATTTCGACAAGCGCAAAACAATGAGAAAAAAAATGAAAAAGGCATTTTAGCAGTACCTGTAGAAGTAAGTGAGATAGAGCTATTGATCGTCTGCTTTCGCTCTCTCTCTCTCTCTCTCTCTCTCTCTCTCTCTCTCTCTCTCTCTCTCTCTCTCTTCCGGTGAGTACAGTAACAGTCTGTTTTGATAGTGCTTCTTCACTGTAGATCTGTCTCCTGCTGTCTGTTGCCTACGGGCACTTTGATTTCAGTCAAACTGCACGCTATATTATGCAAGTTTGTTGTGTGACTGTTATCTTAGGAGTCTATACACAGCCTGCAAGGTGTCATCGGCTTTGCTCCGTGTTGCTTTTTTGAGAGGCTACGAGGACAGGGCTGACATATTTCTTCTATCTTTGTTGGATCACTCAACTGCGCAAGCGTAGAATATCTGGATGGGCTATTGCGCCATAGTTTTAGCGCGCCGATTCCCACAGCTGTTGATATAAGTGAGGATAAGGGAGACAGAAGAGAGGAGGAGAGGGATAGCAATGCTTCGAGTGCAGACAATATGGATGACGACGATGACGCCACGCTGTCTGCTTCTAAGGTTCGTCTGCTGCTCAAACGTACCAAACATGATGTTGATATTTTGTTACAGCGATTGGATAATGAAAGAGAAAAGTCAGTCAAGTCAGCACTACGAACTGCTATAAACTCTCTTAATTCTGCGTTGATCAGTATATCTTCTGCATATTTGGCTAAACTTGCAGTTGAAGAGGAACGTCACAATAGCGAACTTCAATTGCAACAGATAATTGACAGATTACCTTTGACTGTCGCAGAAAATCGGACATGGCCAGCTACAGGAAAAACTAAAACATTTGCTGATGTTGTGGGACAAGGCGCACATAGTAATGTAGTACTTGGCAATGGTAAATTGATCTTAATAAGAAATGAGACTCGAGTAAGGATAGGTCCTCTTAATGAACATGCTAAAGTATACAAAACAGCCTTAAACACTAAAAATGCGTTAAAATCTATCTCTGCAGCTGATTTGGGCCTGAAAGTTGGGCGAGTTACATTGATCTCTAACAAATCAGTAGTTGTTGAGGAAGAGGCGCTACAAAATTTGATAAAATACCCTAATTTAGTAAAATTGGGACATTAAGTTAAACCCACGCAAAAGTTACAGCCACGAATCATCATAGATGGTATACCTGTTGAGTACACTAAAGATGAAATTCACAGTAGCCTTATAGCACAAAATTTTCGTGAATGTAAACAAGAGGAAATAAAAATACTATTTCTATACCCAGCACGTAACAGAAAACACAGATCGTGTGTGATCGAATTACCGCCTGAATTTCGTAAAAAATTATTTCTTTAAGATAGAGTAAGCCTCAGTTGGGTCCAATGCAAATTTAATGATCATGTATCTTTAGTGCAGTGCTATAGATGTCAAAAGCTGGGTCATATAGCTACAAATTGCAATGATGAGGTGATTTGTGGTTGTTGTGCTGGCTCACATAGTACTAAGGGTTGCACATCTAAATCATCTGAATGTTGTATTTTTTGCAAAAATAATAAGCTCCACAACACAAAGCATTGTGCATTTGACAAGATTAAGTGTCCTACACTTTGTGCTGGTATAGAACGCAAATTCCATACTATAAACTATGGCGAATAACACCACAAATGTGAACACTAGCAGATTTTTTATAGGACACGTAAATGCACAATTTACATCATTTCATTTATATGACATTGAAGGACTTATCAAGGACTACAACATGGCTGTGTTTGGTATTAGTGAAACATTTCTCAAGCCTAGTACACCAAGCAATTTGCTTCGTATACCAGGATATCGTCTAATTAGACATGATCGTATTACCAAGGGTGCTGGAAGTGTGGCTGTTTATGTTCACGATTCACTCAAATGCAGAATAATTAAGGTATCTGACGCCCCACCTGTATATGTTGAACGTTCGGAATTCCTAATTGCGGAAATCAAAAGCAAGTATTTCACTGTGCTCTGTGTCGTAGTGTATAGCCCGCCTAAATCTGGATTCTGGGCTGATGTTGAGACCGTAGTAATGGATAGTGCTTGCGCGTATGATCAGCTAGTGATAATGGAAGATTTTAACATTGAGTGGAATGTCAATTCTACTAATAAAAATATTCTCAAGTGTTCTCTAAGTTCCATAGGCCTGGAGAGGTTGCCTTTTGATCACACTCATCATGATGCGGAGTTGGATTCTACAATTTATTACATCTGCTTAAATGAAGTTCACTATGTAAAAACTTGTAAGCAACTCAGACAGCCATGGATCTCTGCACATGATTTTATCATGGTTGAAATGGATATTCCAGCATCTAGAGTACCTCCAAGGGTTAAGAAATATCGGTCCTATACATGCATTGATGAAGATAAAGTGCTTAATGATTTGAGTGAGGTTAATTGGAGTTTTTGCAAAATGTAAATCTTGAGAACAAAGTTAGTCTTCTTACACAAGAATTAACCAGAATACTTGATCACCATGCGCCCTTTCGAACAGCAACCATCAAGAGTGGGCCCACACCTTGGCTTTCATCTGACATCAGGGAGTTGATCAGGAGGCGTAATCAGGTATGGCGAGATTATTGACGTTATAGGACTGATGAGTTTACACTGCCTACAAACAACTGCGCAATGAAGTCAAATTGAATGTAAAGAATGCTATGCAGGCATATTATAGACGTATTTTTACTGAATGCAAAACAACTGCACAAACTTGGAACACCATCAGGTCATTGGGAACTGCAAGAGTCTCGATCACTACCATTGCCCCAAGGACCAAGAACCTCACCAGACCATCGCTTTTACTTTGGTCATGCTGAATTACCGGATATATTGTAGGCCTTCAGCACTGTACACTCTAATGCAACCGGAACTAATGGACTAAACTTAAGATTTCTCAAAATATGCCTGCTGGTTATTTTCCCAATTTTGATTGATATATTTAACTCATCACTCCAGTCTTGCGTTTTTCCAGACGCATGGAAGCGAACACTGGTCCTGCCAATGCCCAAAAAGATTAATCCTACTCTGGCAGACAACTTCAGGCCAATCAGCACATTGTGTACTTTGGGCAAGATTTTGAAGGCAATTGCATTGAAGCAAATAATGAGTTATCTCAATGAGCATAATATACTCGATTGTTTTCAGTCTGGTTTCCGAAGACAGCATAGCTGCTACACTGCTCTGATCCGAATAGTCGATGACATTAGGGAGGCTATGGACGGGAACTGTGTTACACTGATGATAAGCCTTGATTAGTCACGAGCCTTTAATGTGGTCAATATTAACTTACATGTCGCCAAACTTTTGACCATTCGCTTCTCTGATGTTACGGCATCGTGGATCGGATCTTACTTGACTGAGAGATCGCAGATTGTTCGTGCACCCACTGGTGAACTTTCTCAGACACTCTTTCGTGGCTCGGGTGTGCCTCAGGGAAGTTTACTTGGGCTATTGATTTTCTCAATTTTTTTCAATGATATTTCAGTAAATTGTTAAGATTGTAAATATCATATTTATGCTGATGACTTTTGTTTTTATATACAAAGTAAGGCCCAAGAGGCCAGAAATATTATACAGAAGGCAAATACCATTCTAGAAGATGTCTCAATGTAGTTAGATGTAAATGGCCTTCTTGCTAATGATAAAAAAAACAAAAGTAACTTGGTTTGGCTCTAGAGGTATAAATGGTCGTCTATAATTAAATTACTCATTGCCTGATATATTATTTAATGGAGTAATTATTGAACCCACTGAAAAAGTTAAGCTGCTGGGAGTCATGCTCGATAGTACATTGACATGGAGTAGCACTAGACATCTCTTGGTACGTACACTTATATTTCCACACTTGGATTACTGCGCGTCTCTCTTTTACGGCTTATCATCGGAAATGGAGCTTAAGATGACTCGTTGCTTGAATGCTGCCCTTTGCCTCATTGATGATATTACGAAATTTGAGCATATCACACCAGCTTATAAAAAGTATGGTATTATGTCATATTCTAACAGAAGAAGATACGTTATGCTGTGCCTTCTGCAGGGAATCCTTACATCACAAAGGCCTGCATATATTGCTGAACTGTTTACTTTCAAATCTACCTCACCAAATGCAATCAACCTCAGAAATTCAAATACTGCAGAGTTACTATAGTGACGCGTGTTAGTCTCGATGCTTATGAACATTCGTTTACCATTGGAGCTGCTATTAAATGGAATACATTGTCTGCTAACCTACGATCCATGCAAACTCCAGCATTGTTTAAAAGCAAATCATTTAAATACATCATTAGTGAAGATTTTAGACTCAAGTTATAAAATTACATATTATTTTATATGTTATTACATGTGCAAATTAGCTGGCCTATATTTGAAANTATATGAGCCTGCAGATTTCAAAAGATACAGTAACGATCATTCTTGAGTGGTCTAATAATATCAAAATTGTGTAAGATTGTGTTTTAAAGTTCGTTTTGCTTATATCTTTTAACAGTTTGATATACAGAAAAAATAAATATACCAGCGTGTTGCGCGAAAAATTTTTTATTAATGAGCACTTCTAATTTTTTTTCGACTAGCGCAAAATGTTAAAAAAAAAAAAAAATGAAAAAGGCATTTTGGCAGTACCTGTAAAAGTACCTTTTAAAGTTAGATGAGTCGAATTAGTCAATATTGACTAATTATAAGTGAAAAGTCGTTTACTTATTGTGATAACTCGCTCCCATTTTCTCAGAGGAAATCCTCCTGAGCGGAGTAGGCTGATCACCTGATCTCGTCGCCTCCGAGCAGTCTCTACGTCGTTGGCGCCGGAAAGAATGTCGTCGGCATACCTCTCGGACATGACAACAGAAACTGCTTCAGGCCAAGCGTGACCTTCGTCTTTGCACAGCCGCTGGATAGCACCTAGGGATAAATATGGGGCGCAGCTCTCGCCATTTGTAACGGCAAGCAGTTGAAAATGTCCAGGTGAGCTGTTTTCGTCGGTGCTCCAGACTATCCTTTGAAGGTCGACGTCGCGTTCGTCGACCCAAATTTGGCGGAACATCATACGGACGTCAGTACAGAAAGCAACTCGGTACCTCCTCCTACGTAGTAAAACGCTGGGTAGTGCCTGGAGCTTGGGACCAGCATGCAGCGCATCGTTGAGACTGTAGCCCGTGGATGTGAGCCGTGATGCGTTAAATACAACGCGCAACCTCTTTCTTTAATCGCCGGCCTGCCAAATTTCATGATGTGGGATGTAGTGGGTGGGCCCTGTAGATTCTCACAGTTCAGAGTCTGACAGAAGACGCATATGTCCGCAACTCACGTATTTATCCATGAAGCAAGAGTGTTTGGTGGCCATTTCGGGTACGCGTCGCAGGCGGCGCTGTAATGACCGCAGAGACGATAGCGCGCTTTGATAGCTGTCGCCGAGAAGCCGGAGTCCGTCACGCCTCAATGGAAGGCGGACAACATACCGACCGTCCGCGGCTCGGTGGTGATCGGCGAACATCGCCTCGCACTCGTCTCTGGGCGATTTGCGGGTGGACTGCGGCACATCCTCCAATTTCCAGAAGCGCTGCATCAAGAAGACCAACTAATCCTGCCAGGGTAGTGCTGTATCTTCCTGTGCAGTCAAGCACAAAGACGCCGGAGTGGGTGGGGTGGAGCAAAAGACGTGGCCCGTGAGGGCCCAGCCAGCGACGGTGCGTTGCCCAATGAGATCACCGTGACGAACTAGTTCTGGTAGCAGTAGACGTGGATAAATGTCCGCACCCAAGAGGATATCGACGTTGCCTGGAGTGTCAAACGTAGGGCCTGCCAGATCGCACGGCGAAAGCCAGTCCTCCACAATAGCTGGAGTGACGGGGGCCGAGGGGGTGTGGAGACCCAGCCGTGTCAGGAAGTGCACGGTGAGCTCTATTGGGGTGATAAGTGTTGCGGGTCTGAGCCACAACCTCGTAAACTAAAAATATGCAGCGCGCTCACCCCCGACGGTGGAGATGTTAGTGTTGGTTGGCTTGAGATGGGCGCCGAGCTTGCGGGTCAAGGTTGTAGAGGTGATTGTTATTTTGGAACATGCACCGAGGAGACCTCTCGCAGTGATGCCATGGCCCCGAGGGCCCTCGAGGCAGACTCGGATAGTGGGCAGAACGAGGCACTATTCGCGTGATCGGAGGTAGTGCCCGCAAGTGTCAGCTTCGGTGGCGGTCCAGCAGAAGTCTCGGTGCCCCGCTTGCGACTGTTCTCATGGATCAAACTACGATGCATTGCCTTGCAGTGCTTACACACGGATTGAGAAGGACAGGAATGTGCCACATGCCTAGTGTGGAGGCAGTTGAAGCACAACCTCGACCGAGTGACGAGCTGTCTTCGTGCGCGCACAACCATTTTTAAAAAACGACTGCAGTGGCCAATATAATGAGAAACTTAACAAGCTGCACATTCGGTGTCGACATCATTGGCTTGTGTAGCAAGGGATCCGTAATTGAGACTCGCTGATGTTGGAGCTGGTGGGCGGTTGCTTGTTAAGCGTTCTGTGCTGAGGGATTCTACGGAGGTGAGCGAACGATCACGGCGCTGCAGAAAGCTTGACAGAGTAGCGAACGTGGCTACAGTTTCGCTCTCTGATGCGCCTCCAGCCTCAAGTCTTTCCAGTTCATCCTCCCAGGCTCTTCTGGTCAAGGAGTCCATGCCAGTGGCAGCGAATGAAATCATCCATATATCCCATTCGTATACACGCTGCTCAAGCGCTCGTAGTTGATCTTGGTGTTTAGCTAGAGTATCCAAAAGTTTCTGTACACTCGCCGCGGACTCCTCACGAAGTGGCTTGATGTTCTGGATGGCCATGATATGGTCCTGAACCAACAGCCGAGTGTGCTCGAATCTGGATCCCATCAGTGCCCAAGCAATAGAGTAATTATCGCCGGTGAGTTGCAGCGTGTCCACAACTGCCTTAGCCTCGCCTTGTATGTGCGATTTTAAGTAATACAGCTTCTGGACGTCAGTAAGACTCGAATCGTCGTGTACGAGAGCAAAGTAAAGATCTTGAAAGGACTCCCAGTCCTCTCGATTACCAGAGAAGACAGAAAGGCTGATATTCAGCAGGTGCGGGCCATGATGCATTCCAGAACGATAGGAGTGGCCGGTATCGCTTGCGTCGGAAGGAGCCAGGCGGTTCCTGACGTCGTACAAACGTGACCTCGCAACTAGGTAATGGCCTTTACCAACCGCATAGAGCTTCTCTGGCGAATCATCTGACTCAGGCTCAGAGGTGCCCCAATCAAGAGTCGGTAGTTGTTTGAGAAGTCACCCTAATAATTATTGAGTAGCTTAAGTCGCGCTTCGATCAAGCCCTTGCTCCACTGCGTGATACCCAAAACAGTGCCTGCGAAACGGGCCAGGGTATCGCCGAGCGTGCGCTGAGTCTTCAGCAGGACTGACAGGCCTTCTTCCTGCCTGCAATTAAAACATTATGAGCTCGACGCCTGTCTTTTAAGCAGAGCTCTACTGGCTCTGCTGCAGCTCGCTGCAAGAAACGCTACGTGAACCCAGGTTGTGGAGACAATTGACATGGCAGTGAGAAGGAAATAAGAGTGAAGCTCCGCCCGTTACATCGACTCTCGTGGTACCAAAGCGGCCGTCGACTCGAGGGGCACCGTCCGGGGCTTGGGTCCTGCGGGGACAATGGCACTCGCTCACTAGTCAGGTCGCTATTCAAACGAGGCGATGCTGGCGGTGGCTCAGCAGACTTGACAGTAACGCTGACTGGACGACAGTGCAGGCAAGCCCGTGCCTTGCAGAATTAGTCATCAGTTGAGTTCTCTAGTTCGGCTAAGTATACCGCATGGCGAGGCGAGCAACCTAGTTGCTGCAACGCTAGCCTCATATTACTGAGGTATGAGCAAGCGCGTTTACTCTTCAGTGCCGATCTCAGGACGGCCCGCGACAACCCAGGGGGCGCCTACCACGTGGACTACGGGGACAGCCTAGCTGGTTGCCCTAACCTCGAGCTGAGCTGCTCAGATGCGATCGTGCGCGTGACCTGCGACGCGTGCAGCGTAACTGCCGCGGCGGAGCTTTACTCGGCCCAGTCAACGACTCACGTAACCTTGACGCACTACTGCTGCATCGCGTGCAGCAGAGATCAAGCAATTTCAATACGTGTTCGAACGCAAAACCCTTCCTTCTCCTTATACTTACATTATGAGTCGTAATGGGATCCCACCAACTGTCCTCTACTCGGCAATGTCCTCGCAGCAGGTTTTCCCGTAAAGGCCGATCCGGCTCGAAGGACCAATTGTTTTATTGAGAGCTTGATTTGGATACGCAGTGAATCTGTTACGGTTACACAAGTGGTTACGATGGTAAGTTTCCTGCGCGTTGATAGTGAGAAAAAAACCCACATGCACTCTTGATGGACGCAGACAGACAGACCATACAAATTTTGGTTTTGGGGACGCTCGAGCGTCCCCGAAGAACGGCACGGTGGTAGATATTCTCAAGTGAGCACGGCTCGGCTCGAGTTAGGCTGGAAGGTCTGACAGGCGCAGAGAGCCCGGTGGTGGTGCGCAGTTCAATTTCGCTAAATATTAATATTTGACCATAATGCAAAATTTTCTCGGGTTCTTCCAATTGTGTTTATTCAAATTCCATCTTAACCCGTCTTTAGTAAAGAGCCAACCCAACGAAATTCGCGCACGTGCGCAACTATGCACAGTAAAGAGGTATCCGAATCTGAAAAGAGAAGGAGAGACAGAGAAAGTAATACACACGAACGTTTGTTGACTTAATGTATGTTCCTTTGTGTAGGTAGGTAGTATAGATACTCTTCGCCGTGTATCATTGTTTTTTTTCATTCTCGTTATTTATATGTTAATAAACAAAAATAATATAAACATAATTTGCTTTTTTCTAATCTATAATATTCACTGATCATAATACATACTTATAAATAAACTGTCTTTTTAACATAAAAATATATATTGAAGATTATTTACAATAAAAAAATTAATAAATACTTTTCCTACCTTGCACCTTTTTGAGAGGCTGGTGTGTGCTCGGTAGAAAAAATAGGATTCACCACAAGCGCTATTGCTCCGTGGCTGCCTTGTGGCCCTTGGGCCCTGTCTCGCAGGTCCCTCGGGCCGTAAAATAGCCCTGGAGATGATGGCACTCATCTGATAAAAACTATTATTTTCATCATGTACAATCAAATACTACCGAGCTCAATAACATTTTCTCTAATGTTTCACATCTGTCGTGGATCCCGCGACTCACGCCTGGTTTTTATTTTATTTTCACTTTTATATATACATCTTTCCTTATACCACTGTATTTTATTTTTATTCTTTATTATTATTTTTTTAAATATTATTATATGTGTGACCTTATCGCTCACTGTTGTTGCCATCTACGTATTTAGGCCTACATTATAAGTTCCCTATTAGCATTTATCAATGTGTGTACGTTATCTTTATGTAAGCTATGTAGGCTGTACAGGACTATTGAGTCCTTAGTCTTTAAATAAAATTTAATCTAATCTTAATCTAATCCAATCTGTTTGACTTGGGTCAGTTGACGGGGATCGCAGAGTCCAAGTATTTGGACCCAGAGTAGCTTGACTCTTGCTCTTGGAGTCTCTGCATATGGAGAGCATGCTGGAGAGGCGTACGCTGCTGGCTAAAAAATATTTATTCTTCGAGTTATTCCCCGGATTACAAACAGCTCACTGGTAATCGGGGAAGTTGTCCTAGATAATACGTCCCCCATGTATATGCCGTGGGAACAAACCACTAAGAAAGAGGCTGATGTAATTTTTAGCCAACGTGGCCCCCCGAATTTCTCAGGGTTATTTTCCCTTTCTTTTAGTTGTAGAAAAACGTGCTCTGGCTGCACCTGGTTATATGGTTTAACGGTTATGAAATCCGAAAATGTTAAAGCAGGTTGTGCTTTGGCCGAACGTCTCTTGGTATTACACTAGGGGCGTTGACGTTCAGAACGCCTTTTTTTCGTGGCACTTGGTAATCTTAGTAATTCAGAGTGTTATTCGACGTAAGTTAATTGTCCATTTTAGAATAGTGTCGTCGATTTTCAAGATACACAGCTTTACGACTATCAACTCTAAATAGGGCAGCCTGCCCGCTGTTGTTGAGATTGATCGATCATAAAATTTCTTCGACAAACTATGTCACGTAATTCCAATTTACTAAAAGTGGCACATTGTAACGCGCAATCTATTGAACTGCATTTTCAGGAAATTAGATCAATCATTCTTAACAATGGTTTGCATGTTCTTGCTGTCAGTGAATCGTAGTTAAAGCTGACTAAGCATTTGGGCCAATTTGATATTCCGGGTTATACCCTCGTTCGTCATGATAGGCTCTGTAAAGGCGGTGGTGTCGCAGCTTTTATACATGATTCTATCAAATTTTGTGATGTTTCTCGTTCGGCTCGTGCTGATGCCTACTCTTTCCGACCTGAGTTTCTGTTGCTCTAATTATCTGCAACTCAAGTTTCTCTGCACTAGTGTTTATAACTCACTTAAGTTTGGCTATTGGTCGGACGTTGAGGACGTGATCATGAATTGTTTGACTGCTTCCGATTGCTCATTGCTTTTGGATGATCTTAATGTTGATTGAACAGTCAACACTACTCCTTGCAGAATACTTCGTGAGTCGTTTGCAATTTTGGGCCTCTCGGCTACGGTATTTGATCCAACATATCACACTACCACCTCGGATAGTACTATAGATTACATCTGCATTAGTGACCCAAGCTTGGTTGAGATGAGTGTACAGTTCAGTGCTCCTGGTATTTCGAGGCATGATGTTGTTTTATTATAAACCCGTTGTCCTCTTCCGGTGTTTAAATCTCAGCTCATTGTATCCCGCTCGTTCAGGGGCCTTGTTCTGGACGATTTTAAGCGTGACCTTGTATCAGTTGACTGGTAGTCTTTTTCTCGAATGTGTCATGTGGACGAGAAAGTTGAGTTTTTTACGACTGCCTTTACAAGCCTCTTCAGCATCCATGCTCCTTTTCGTACGTTCATTCCTCGGCGCCGCCCTTGCCCATGGATGATGGATGAGATTCATTCTCTCATTCGTAATCGCAATAGGAAGTGGAGGTTGTATAAGAGAACCAGGCGTGATATACATGGGGTGGCTTTTCGCCGTCTGCGTAACAGGGTGCAGGTACTGTCAAAAAATGCGCTTTACGCTTATAATAGAGATAGACTTATGTCCTATAGGCGTTCTGCGGACATGTGGAGATGTCTTTGCGATATTGGAGCATCATCGAGTGCGAGTGCATCACCTGCCGTCGCGTTCGATGGGGACGCTCTTAATCGACACTTTGTGGGTACTCCGTTGGTGACTGATGCCTTTGCTGGTTGGTCATGTGATGTGCCATTTGAAGATCGATTTTTTTTCGACCATATTACTGAGTTGAGTTTGCTTAAGGCATTTAGTGGATCAAAGACCAATGCCTGTGGAGTAGATGGGATCATGTTGCAGATGTTGAAGCTCGCCATGCCTTTCATCACGCCCATCCTGCTAAACATAGTTGATTGTTCTCTTTAGTCGGGTATATTCCCGACTGTTTAGAAAAGAGCACTGCTGACACCTCTACCTAAAGTGAAGCAACCCTCTGAGTTAAATCATTTTCGGCCCATTAGCGTGACATGCGCGCCGTTGAAGCTTCTTGAGGCGGCGGCACTCAGGCAGATGTCGACTTTCGTAAAGTCTAACAAGTTGCTGTGCCCCCAGCAGTCGGGTTTCCGTAAGCACCACAGTATTCATACTGCATTGATCAATCTTGTTGATGAGATTAGACGTTTGGCGTGCTTTCG
Source organism: Copidosoma floridanum (assembly GCF_000648655.2). The sequence goes on along the minus strand of NW_019384269.1, from coordinate 1,129,529 downwards.
ATGAGCTCAATATTGATGTGCTTTTAGTAAAGCTCCTTTCTCTTGGTTTTTCCGATTCTGCTTGCGGCTGGATCAAGTCTTTTCTTTCTGGGCGATCACAGGCGGTTAAGATGAGGGGTGGTTTGACCTCTGGTTGGCTTGATCGTTGTCCGGGTGTTCCTCAGGGCACCCTATGTGAACCGCTATTATTTTCATTATATATTAATAATTTGCCCTCAGCTTTTACATCTTGCACGTGCCATCTTTACTCTGACGATTTCGTTCTAAAATTCTCTGGCCCAGTAAGCTAGATTCGCCGTATTGTTGCGGTCGTAAACGCTGATCTGGATCATGTTTTGAGTTGGGGTACTGACAATTGTCTTTGTCCTAACTGGCGCAAATCTTTTGCCATATGGTTTGCTTCTAGAAGGAATATGTCCACCATTCTCAGTGAGGCTAACCATGCTCCAACCCTTGACGGTCAACTGTTCCAGATCAGCGACACTATTAGGATGCTTGGAGTCACTCTTGACTGTACCCTTTCTTGGGGCCCTTTTGCTGCTAAAACCTCTCGAAAGAGTTATGCCGCCCTCGCACGTCTTCGGAGATGCCGTGATGCCTTGCCCCGTTCAATTCGCCTGAATATAGTTAGTGCCCTCGTGTTCTCCTACTTTGATTTCTGTTCCGGCATTGCATTGGACCTATCAGGAGTTTTGGTCACTAAGTTGTCACGTTGTAGAAATGCTGCCTTAAGATTTGTCACTGATGTTGGTCGTTCCGAACACATCACCCCTGTATACAGAGCACTTCGTATACCACCTTTTACTGAGCGACGATTGTACCTCTCGTTATGCCTCTTGGTCTCAGTTTTGCGGTATGGCCTGCTGGAGTACCTTGCTAATCAACTACAGCTTAGACCTCTTGGAGCTGGTGGCTCTCTTTGTCGCTCCCAGTTTGATCTCGTCTGGTGATCTCGTCTTAAATCTTTCAGATTTTTAAATAAGTAGAAAATGTATTTGTATTTTTGTAGCGATAAAAAAATGTACAGATAAGGCTCCGGGACTTTGTTGCCGTATTAGTAAAGTCGTGCGATAAGAAAAAGAAATTTTTNCATTAGTAGATTTTATTATATTTGATTTTTACTATTTAATTTTTTTTAAATTATTTCAACTATAAATTTACATTTTATCTCAAATTATTTTATTGTAATTAATTTATCTGTGATACATCTTGTACTATTGTGACCTACGTGTCACTGAGCTTGTATAAACTGCGTTTAGCAGTCTTGTAAGAACTTGAGCCTAGGCTAATATGGACCGTAGGTCCTTTGCTAAAATAAATACACTCTACTTTCTTTAGTAAACTCTCTAATGAGCTTGCGTTAAAACTAAGTAAAAGTATGAATGCCACTATCCGGTTTGTAACAGGTGTTCGGAAAAGCGATCATATTTCTCTTTCGTACATCAAACTTAACTTACTGCCATACGCGTACAGAATAGAGTACTTAAATCTTTCATTTCTTGCATCTATTCTCTGCTACGATGAGCCAGTATATCTCGCGGTTAGGTTTAACTTCAGGCTACCTGATCGGCCTGGATCGAAGCGCGCGTCGCACCTCGATCTAGTACAACACAGCGCTCACCTTGATTATCTACGTGATTCATGTTGCGTCTCAACAATAGATAAATGAAACAAGCTTCCGGTTAGTGTAAGAAAATGGTACAGCGGGCCTTCTTTCTAACAACACTTATACGAACATTTGTTTAATAGATTTAAGTGCGTGAAAGCGTAAAATTGTGTTACGCAAACCAAAGATTTGTTCTATTTTATTTTATTTTATTTTACTTTATTTTATTTTATTTCTTACTTTTTTTTTGTATTGCTTACTTTGTACCTGCGCTACTTCTGCTGTAAATACTATATTACTTACGTATCATCTTTTGTAATATTTAGTCTTAAGCTACGGCTAGACAGGAACTTTAGTCTATGACTTCTGGATCCTTAGCCGTCAATGAACTTTAACTCTAACTCTCTCTCTCTCTCTCTCTCTCTCTCAGCGGCTTTTGTGATGTAATTAGCACTATTTCACTTGCCTACACTTCCAAGTTGGCCGAGGAAAATATGACCAACGCTTGTAAGCACATGTTGGAGGAGACTTGTCGCACTATATCTCTGGCTGGGAAGTCTTCTGTGCAGTCTACCGACCGTGCGGGAGATCTCTCTATGCCTACCTTTGCACAGGCTGTTTCTGGTGGCTGAGTCGCTGGTGCCCCCAGTGACCGGAAAATTATTCTGAATAAGGGTAAAACCATACCGATTAGTAAAACTGCTCGAGTGATTATCGGACCGAGCGAGAATTACATCGAAAGATTTGATTCAGCGAAGGTAACTAAAAGCACACTCTTGGAAAAAGTGAAAGCCTCCAACCTTGGAATTCGAGTTAAGCGAGTCAATATGCTGTCCAAGAAGAACGTCGTGATCGAAGGCGATGGACTTGGAGCTCTTGCTGACTGTTCTGATCTGCGTGATGTTGGGCTGGAGGTAAAACAGGAAAGCAAATTACTGCCACGGATAATAGTTCATGACATACCCGTCAACCTCTCCAGGGAGGAAATACTTGAAGCAATTACACAGCAAAATTTACCTGACTGTGCACCTGCTGATGTTACCATAGTGTAAATGTACCCAGCGAATAATAAGAGATACAGGTCGTGTGTAATTCAAGTAACACCTACCGCGCGTTCTGTTCTCTTCCGGCGCGCTCGCATCTACTTGGGGTGGCTTCAGTGTCGTTTCGCGGACCACATAAGCATACTTCAATGCTACAAATGTTAAAGTTTTGGACACATGGCCAACAACTGTAATGGTGCTGCAGTGTGCGGATTTTGTGCTGGCCAGCACGAGTCAAAGCATTGTAAAACGAAAACTCAGCTCAAATGCGTTAATTGCTGTCATAGTAAACTGGATAATGTTTCGCACTAAGCTTTTGACTTGTCTTTATGTGCCATTTTACGAGCTAAAATAGAACGCAAGTCATGCAGCATAAATTATGGTGAATAAGGACCATAATACTAGTGGGCACAATCTAGTTATAGGTCATACAAATGCACAATCGCTTCCGGCACATTATCATGACATAAAGACCATCATTGTCAATAATAGGGCTGATATTTTTGGTATTATCGAAACCTTCTTGAAGCATCACATCGGTGATCACCAGGTGCGGGTGGATGGTTACATGCTTCTGAGGAATGACAGATGTGGCAGAGGCGGTGGTGGGGTTGCCTTGTATGTGCGTCAGCCATCTAAATGCAGAGTGCTTTGTGTCTCGCAGCAGCATGCATCACGTAGTGTACATCCTGAGTTCTTGCTTGCCGAAATTTTGCTAAATTCTACTCGCATTTTATGTGCGATTGTATATAGTCCGCCCAAAGCGGGACACTGGGAAGATGTGGAGGAGGCAATCCTGAATTGTAACACTGCATATGATCACCTGATTTTAATGGGTGACCTAAATATTGACTGGGCTGCAGACTCCACGAATCTAAGAATACTCCGTCGATCACTGCTATCTCTTAGTCTCGAACGTA
>NW_019384269.1:1082003-1100373 GCF_000648655.2 Copidosoma floridanum | reverse complement strand
TAATGAATTAAAACAAAGCTCTTTTACCCAATAACCCAACGTGCCAATCAGCAGTCTCAGAAGCTTACTGGTAGCTTTCTTAATAAATAAAAAGCCTTAAATAATAAGACAAGTTCCAATCACCACACAACCCTAGGCGCTTACTATTCGCTTTTTTTAGTCATAAAAAGAATAAAATAACGCAAGCACCAATCACCACACAACCCATAGCGCCTTCTGGCTGCTTTATTAATTAATAAAAACATTAATTGGATTGTGTGGTGATTGGCGATTGCTTTGATATTTAGTTCTTTTTATTACATTATTTAAGCGACCAGAAAGCGCCTCTAGTTGTGTGTTGATTGGCGCTTACGTGTTTATTTTTTTATTTTATTAATGAATAAAGTGACCAGTAAGCGGCCGGGGTTGTGTGGTGATTGGCGCTGGCATTATTTCATACATCTTATTAATAAATAAATTGGCTAGTAAGTGCCCTGAGTTGTGTGGTAGTTGGCGCTCACGTTATTGCTTTATTTATTTTATTAATATATAAAGCAACCAGTAAGGGCTTCAGATTGTACGATAATTAGCGCTTGCGTTATTTTATATATTTAATCAATGAATAAAATAACCAGTAAGTGCCCTGGATTGTGTAATAATTGGCGCTTGCTTTATTATTTAATGCTTTTCATTAATTAAGAAAGTTATCAGTGAGCTTTCGAAATTTCTGATTGGTGCGTTGGGTTATTGGGTTAAATAGCTTAGGATTAATTCATTAGTTAATTATATATAGAATACTGCCGAGTTACCTGGATTTATGCGTCTTGCTCTACATAGCTAATTTAAAATTCGTGCCACTTAGAATGCCTTTTTTGAGAATACTGAAGCGCAGAGAAACTGTTTGTCCGACTTTCTCCCTCTTTCTCCATCTCTCTCGCATGCTCACAATCGATATAATGATGCGATGTAGGTACTCTATGAATACGTATGTAGCATCTCTCTATATTTCCTACTCTATACCTACTGCTGCATGACAGAAATTGTAACGTGGCTGTAATATGGGCTTGATTGGGCCTTTTTTACAGCTAAGGTTCTATCAGGTCAATAATGTCTGACTCGACACGTTGCTTAATCTCTCTGAAGTCTTCGAAAAAGCATAGTAGAAATCGTTTTCTTTTTATATTTATCTTTTAATTCGTACATATGTTCGTTAAAAGACCTGCATGAAATATTTAATATGTGTTGTATGACAACCTTACCTTTAAAAACAAAAAAAAACGCTGTATCTCGAAAGAAGAGCGAAATTGACTAACAAAAAGCAATTTCGACGGTTTCTCTTAAGGTGAACTACGTGATCGAGGTGTACACATATAGAGGGGTTGGACTATGCACAAGCATAACCTCATTTATTCATTTTTTCGACTGTATCTTAAATGTGAGAAAATGAAGTGAACAAATTTTTTTCTTTTTATGCCATTTTTGAAAAATTAATGTTCGAGTAATTAAGAGACATTGACTAAATCTTTTAAAAAAATTGTTTTAACATAACGTCTCAAAATTGAAAAAATCGTCATATTTTGAAAGAAAAAGCAAATAGGCCAAAAATAAATCCATGTGTAGAGATTCAAGTATTGAGATGCAAAAATGTATGTTACACGGATTCATACAAACAATCGTAATAATTCTAAAAATGATGAAAGTTATATCTAAAAGGCAAAGCTTCATTCTTGATATCTTACCTATTCATACTTAATATCTTCCCTATAAATTAATTAATTTTCTATCGTTTTTCATGTATTATAAGAAAAATAGTCACGTGACTAAAACCTGTATTCCTATTATTAATTTTCAGATTAGAAACCTAATAGTTTTTTAATATTATTATTAATCAGAATACGTTTTTATGCAAGTATGCATTGTCGATAAAAAATCCTATAGTTTTTGAAGTAAAAATTCTTTACGCGTGCCTGATACGTGTGGAGGTTAACCCGTGTCGCGAGTGAATGAGCGAGAAAGCAAACGCTGCCGTGCACGTATCCAAATATTTTATCGATACATAGCAGCTACCGCTGACTGCAGTGCAGAGGAACTGTTTTTCTGTCTCTCTTTCTCTTGCTACTTCTCTCGCATCCGCACAATCGGGCCAATGATGCGCCTTAGGTACTTTGTCAATATACGTATTTTTTCTTTCTCTTTAGTTCATACTCTATACCTACTGCTGCTCGATAGAAATCGTAACGTAGCTGTAATACGGGCTAAGCTGGTACTGTCAGATAAATAATATCTGACACAAAACATTACTTAATTTCTCTGAAGTCTTCGAAAAAATGAAGGAGAAGTCGTTTTTTTCTATTTATCTATTTATGTATGCATGTTTGTTAAAAAACATGCATAAAGTATTAAATACGTATAAAATGACAACTTTACCTTGAAAACAATAAAAAAAACGCTGTATCTCAAAAAGAAAGCGAAATTGGCTAAACAACAGATTTTACGGGTTCTGTTAAGAGAAACTACGTGATTAACGCGCACGAATAAAGAGAGATTGGACTTTGCACAAACCCAACCTCAACTTTCTCGTTTTTCGACTTTGTCTTTAAAAAAAACCAGTCAATAAAAATTTTTCATTTAGAATAGCATGTTGGATAATTAATACGGACGTTGACAAAATATTCGATAAAATTTTCGCTACAACATAACGTCTCAAAGTTAGAAAAATAGTCGTATCTTGAAAGAAAAGCCAAATAGACAAAATGATTACACGTATCAAAAATAAGTATTGAGGTGTGAAAACGTATAATACATGAATTCATATGAACAATATTAATTAAAACTAAATATTTTATCGATACAGAAAAATTTCAACGGGCTATGTGGAGCAAGACGCAAAAACCCAGATAACATGACAGAATTTTATATATAGTCAATTAATGAATTAAAACAAAGCTCTTTTACCCAATAACCCAACGTGCCAATCAGCAGTCTCAGAAGCTTACTGGTAGCTTTCTTAATAAATAANTCTTTCATATTTTCTCAAAATTTTCAGAAATTGTAAAAAAATTTTTTGTATTGTACGAATACAATGATTAATTTTTATTGTATTTTATTCTTTTAACAATTTTTCATTCGTGATTCAAGTGATTTTTTGATTTAAGGATATTCTTCACATAGTTTGTGGGGGAAATTTCAGAGAAATGACAGGAACGCTGATGTGTAGAGTAAAGCTAGCAATTCTTTTTCTTATGTGGATGTACTCATATACATGCTTTCACGCTTCACCTTATCCCTTCTTTCTAAATTTATTTAAAATTTAATTGGTGGGTCTATTTAAAAATTCGATAGGTTTTCTCAAAGAAATTTTTTGTATCCAAAAAAATTAGGAGATTCCTACAAATCATATAAAAGACATTTGATGCAGTTTTTTCATATGGATATATGTGAAATATCCATTTTTTTAAATGTATTATGTTTAAAATAGTGGTACAGTCTATAATAAGTGTGGGACCGCACGGGAAAGATGTGATCATGACGTTACAGATGTAATCAGGGTAGGCAGTAGAATGTTGTTGTAAAATCACTGGAAGATTCAATGAAAGTGCACAGTCTTGTACTGGTGAGCCTATATATTATTTTTATTGTATTGTGCCGTAATATTTTGTTAACTCATTACGTTTTAGATAAAATCACACCCAATCAACGTAGGTATACTCATTCCCACGATAATTGCACCACCTTCGTACACAATATTGTTTCATAGAGGGTATTGTTACACTCAAAATTATATTGTTTGCCATATAATTTTATAGAAGTATAATTTCATACTTGGGTATCCAAGCACCCCCTGTCCACTGGTTTTTTTGTAGGAAACTACATTACATATGCCTTAAACAAAATAGATAAGCAAAGCAGAATTGGGCTCAATTTTCACGTTTGATCTGACATACTATAAATAACTGTGAATCCTTTCATGCGCATCTAAATGAAATATTTTATACATCCACTTCAAACATTTTTGAATTTGTAGAAGAGCTGAAATCTGTGCAATGTAAAGTGTATATCAAGATGCGAAGTAAGAAAACTAAATCAAAAGAGACGATAAACAAGGAAAACCTTGTAAGAAACAATATGTTATTGTACCAAACAGGTTCCGCAACACGTTTTGAATTTGTTATTGTATCTCAAAAAATTTTTTACGAGTTTTTTTAAACTTTTATTTTTTTAAACAGTGGTCTATAATTTTTAAACACTCCGTCATTTAAATGGCTGCCAGTCCGAAGCCTGGAAAATTATGACGGAAGAAATATAGTATCTACGCAATTATTGAATAGTCGGGAATCAATTTGACCATTCGCCTTAATTACTCGGGAACCAATTTGACCCTGCCTATCAGTGAAATTCTTGCCTGAGAACCAATTTTATACTCCGTGCGCTTCAATGATTTGGAAACCAATTTTACCATAAGTCCTAATGACTCAATGAACAGCGGGAACCAATTCGACTTTTTTTATCAATTTGGGAACCAATTTGTCTATGACTTTTTTTCAGGCTCCTTACCTGCCTATTACTAATCATATAATATTTTTAAATACCGCTTAGATGTATTTGAGTCACTGGTTAATAGTGTGCAGTATGAATTAGGAAATTTGAAGCTCTAACTTGGTGGAGGTGCCAGCCACGTATCATATAAATCCAGCCTGACCGCATATGAGAAAACAAAATCCCGAATGGTAAAATAAAATAATCCAAATAGGTATATAGGATGAATTTTATATTAAAATAATACTTAAACTTTCAATTAAAAGTATAGTTAAATTTTTAGTTTAAGTGTCATGAACCAAAAATCTTGTGTCATCGGTTATTATTTAAAAATATCCTATTTGCTACTGTATTCATAATTACTGGCTTATCAAAGCAATTAAGTTTAATTCATATGTTTACGATCTTTCATACATTTATTAAGATTGCGTCTTAACTTATGTATTAAAGATTTACCTGAATAAAAAACTGAAACTCTTAGTAACAAGAACTTTTTAATTAAAGTCTGATTAATATACGCGAGGGAAACTTTTTTGAACCATCTAAAAAACTAAATATTAAAACATTTAATAAAAAAAAAAAACTTGTACCACTGTGAAACATGTAGCCGTTCATAAAATTTTTTAATTTTCATAAATAAGTGTATTTTTTACAATAAATACAAGTTACACAGAAAATTAAACACTTTTTACTTATAACCATCCACATAAAGAATAGAGCTAATCCATGTTCATTAAATTTGTGGGATGAAATTAAATTTTGGTAAAAATAGTGTTAATTGTTAAATTTATATTTCTACAGGCGTGTTGTGTGCGAGTGTAAATCAACGATTTTAGAATTTTGACCTTAAGAAAATATGTAACGGAAGTGCATTTTTCATGTTACTCCCCCTTCACCCTACCTTTCTCACCATACCGTCCTGCGGTCCCCTTCCCACTACACCATGCCACGCCACGCTCCACACCACAGCACACATTTTTAATTTTCCTCGATACTTGAACCCGCAATCTTCTGTACATAGACCGAGGCCCTTACCCACTCCCCTATAAGCTATCCCGATATTGGAAACTTGATTTCTTCCTTGCCAGCGTATGATTCGTAACTTATTTTTAATGTAAATATTCACGTACTATTTGTTAATTGATTTAATTTAATTTATAAATAAAATGTTTATTTAATAAGCTAATTTTTTCAGGTAATTGATTTTTTCTTAATTGAGAAATTAGCAACAGCTTTCTCATGTATTAATAAAAATTTATTTATTCATTATTGATTTGCTACTTTTTCAACAAAAAAATTAATAAATAACTGATTACACAGTTATTCATTTTTTTCAAAATTTTCAAAAAGTTTTATTGCATTCTATAAATACATCTTGTAATTTTTATTGCGTTACATTCTTTTCCAATTTTTCCATGCGTGATAACGGTGATTTTTTGACGTAAGAACTTTCATAACAATTAGCAGGGGAAAATTTTGAAGTGGCGAGAGGAACACAAACACATGCACCAACGCTGAAAATTACTTTTTTCATATAGATGTCCTTACATACACGCTTTTACAAATGCTCGACTCTTTCGATCGTGTGTTATTAAAAAAAAAAAAAACAACTCGTGAATCTATTAAAAAAACTTGATATGTTGACCTAAAAGTAATCTTTCATACAAAAAAATTGAGAGATTTATACAGATCATGAAAATAAAATTTTACGTGATTTCTTCCTAAGGTTACATGTTAAACTGCGATTGTTTTAAATTAAACATTTAAAAAAGGGAACATTTAAAGAATTTGCAACTTTTTTGGGTTTTTTATGCTACTTTAGATGTAAGTTCAATGTTTGAATAATATCTGTCGAAAAAGTCTATGTGTGATAAACGTCCTGAAGGAAAATTTGCTGGCATGTAACACTACCCTATTAAAGAAAGCGGTACTACAGGATAGTTCTTCTAAATTTTTTAGAAACAACTATATTTTGGATATTAAATATGGACTAGGAAAAAGTGTCTGAGCGTATGTGACAGATGTGAACGTGACGTTCGGATGTAATTAGCGTGGGCAGTAGATAGTTGTTTTGAAATTATCAGAAAATTCGATGAAATGGCAGTCTTGTACTGGCCAGTTTACATATTGTTTGTATTGTATTGTGCTGCAATATGTTATTTATAATTATTTATTTATAAAACATTAAAATATTTTTCAAAACCATACACAATTAACGTAGGAACACTCATGTCGACGATAATTTCACCACCTTCATACACAATATAGTTTCATAGATTGTGTATTTGTATCAAGAATCATATTGTCTGACATATTGTTTCATAGAAGTATAACTTTACTCTTAGATACCCACTGTTTTTTTGTCCTTTACAGTATTTTCAATAGACAAGTTATAAAGAATCCTAAAAAAATTTATAATGTATCTTATGAATATGATACTATCATACAATAATATAGCTATAATTACATGAAAAGTGTTTGAGATGTAACAGCTTTGTAAAACTTGTTAATTTTGAAAAACAGCGACGGTAATATGATCCAACTTTAATGCAGTTTTTAAGTCTAATACTTTGAATTTACTGACAGATACTGCATACTTTTTATCAGTAATAAATATAAACATGGTCAATGTTTCAAAGGTTATATAAATAATTACTAATCCTCGCTCTTCAAAATTATCTTTTTTTATAAAGCACCTTCGAAAATCCTCAATTTTATCTACCATTTTTGATAAGTCGCAATAATCTAAAAATAGAAGTGGTCTTCTAGATCACCATTTTTTTAATAAAAAAAACAAACTAGACCTCAGGGCGAAAAAGTAAGCTTTGAAAAAATTGTTTCTGATGATTGGATTTTAGTCAAATTAAATTGAACTTTTAATATATATTGAACAAATAAATGCAGTTCCTTGAAAAGTTATGATTATTTAAAATTAAAACAACTCATCCCATAACGTGGTGCGTAAAAGTAATCAATAAAAGAAAAGTTAAGAGCCATAAACTGTTATTAATTTATTAACCAATAGACGTCGATGCTTCGACTATACAGTAGGAAGTCCTGATCGAGTCTTTCAGAAAGTACGTCCAAATGATAGTAATATAAAATATGTCAACTAATATTAATAAGCACAATGGACTGATAAATACTCATAAATAGATAAACAACTTCTTATAATTTTGCTTAGAGTAACGTCAAAAAATTATAGACTTTAAAATAAAATTCAAGTATACTCAACGTAATACCAACTGTGCTTACTAAGTAGCAAATACAGTTGGTGTTACCAAAAATTGAAACTAACTGGGTATAATACAAGTAAGCTATGTGCATAGTTCAAACAGAAGAGGCAAGCAGACAGAAAAATCGATTCATGATCTTAAATATTACCAGTATTTTTCGAGAAAGTGTTTAATGTAATCTTTAAAAACTGTATCTAATGTTTGTGTGCCTTTGACTATGTTGAAACATAAGTTGTGACACTGTTACTAATGCTTGAGTGGCTTCTCCTTAACAAGTTTTGAAGAATATTTGTTATTTTATTGGAAAAAATGATTAAAAGATTAGCAATCTTGTTAATTGAAAAGCCCCACTTGAGCATTGCTATTTCCGATTTTTTAATATTGTTTCTCAGAAATCTGTTTAAATATTCAAAAAGCTTAACAGCTTATAAGCGTCTTAAGTCATTCAATTGTTCTTGTGCAGCAGGTTAAGGTTTGGTAGTGATGAAATTTTTATTAACTTAGTCACGTACTTTAGCAAAATGTTATGTCTGATAAGTTGATAGTTTTTTTTAGACTTCACAGATGTCATTTTACACATTTGTAGGTGAATTGTTTTTTGGAGTTCTTAAACTATTTAACTACCTTCATCTCATTTTATTTATATGTTAAAAAATTTTATTACCTAATGGTTTAAGGCAATGCAAGTATTGTTGATAATTTTTTTTGTTCTCCAACAAATTTATAGTGATTGGCTTAGCTCGTGGATCATCTTTACAGGATCTAAGTTACATTGGCTTAGTTGGTATACGTGATCCTCCTAGACCACATGTACGAGAATCCATCACGGCTCTCATGGCAAGTGGAGTTAAAATTAAGATGGTTACTGGTGATTCCAAGGAAACTGCTGCAGCTATTGGTAATCACATTGTTTTATAAAGTACACACATAGACATTTATAAACATGCTGATGAATGTGCAGAACTTTAGAAGAACAAAAAGGTGTAATAAAATCAATTGGCTTAGGAGCACAATAGTGCACGTATAATTCTGAGAGCTTGCATGTTAGAACACTCATACTAAAAGTTGATCTATAAAACAAACAAATGTGCTGTATTTTTTATTTGAATTAGTAATTTGTCACCCTCTAATTTACACACTAAAATGTTCAAAGTCGAATAAAGGTGGTCTTGTTTATATATTGTTACGGAGGGGTTCCCGACAAAGGACGGTAGAGACGGTTATAGGTTGTATCTCGTTTATTCGAATAGATCGCGAGGGAGCACTACAACTGCCCGGAAGCTCCATCAAATCTTAACTGCCGTCCACTGTCGTGGCACGACCGTTCTTCCCAGGCCCTGGCTTCTCCTTCGAATTCCTAAGGAATTGGGAGGGGGGGGGGGCATTGCCTGATACCTGGAGCCAATCTGAGCTTGCACCTGAGTGCTGACTCGGCCTTGGTACCTGGCTATTGTCGAGCGCTAAAAAGCGCAAGTCACGGGCGTTGACCGGATACGCCAGGCCACGTCCGTGACAATATGAAGCATTTTTAATGGGAAATAAGTCAATGAATGATATGTCACTTGTTTATTTGTGTTCATTAAAATAATAAACACATAATTTTTAACTTCAAGACGTCTGATGACTATAACTGTACATTTTTCAAAACAATTGAATGTTTTTTGACAATACGACAGTTACAACAGTTAAACGTTTCAGAGTTAATTTATTACAACTGTCTTTAGCTGCCTTTTCAATAAAATTATTTTTGCTTACTTTTTTTAATCATGCTCCTTTAATAACGAGCGAGAAGTAACAATATGTTATATTTGTCTTTTTAATATTGGATAGGTAATTAGGATATAGGTAAACTAAAAGTACGTTATACAATGATTTTGTAGTTCTTAAAAGAACATAGTTATAAAAAAAAAATTAAAATTCATTTAAAAATAAACTGTTAAAAAATTTGTAGTGTTTTGGGACGACTAGAAAATATACAAAAAAAAAGGTTCAAATTGTTTTGTTTTGATTAAAGTCCAAACAGAGTATTAGTAGACAAGTGTGAATTAACTGCAAGTATCAGAAAGGGTATAGTAAATTATTAAGTAATTATAGATAGATGGATTCTAAGTGTTTAATTAGTATGATACTCAAGTATCTTCAACGAAGTCTTAAAAGTTGTAAAGTCCGATATCTTTGTAGAAGATAATAGTGTATTAATAGGAGGAGACATGCAGTTTTTTAAATGTTGAAGTAAGTTGATTTAAAACAGAGAAAGTAATATTTAGTTATCAGTAGCAAGAGCAAGTAACTTTTATTGGTACATGATAACAAAGGGTTTATAATGACAAAGAGTTTACACTGTCATATGGGTAGATGACAGAAAAAAAAGAAAGATTTTACTTCTATACGTACTAATAATAACTCTCTGATATAATATATTGTTAAATCCCACTGTTGTTTAGACTTGGTTGACCATTTTATTATAACTAGTTGGGTAGACTCAGATCGTTTACCACTTTACTTGTTAGTTTAATAGAGAAAATAGATAATAATTCCGGATCCAAACATCACATTACAAAGAAATTTATTTTTTTATTTACGATTAGAAAAATATAATGTTTAATAAAAAGTTTTGTGAAGTAATAAAAAATACCATAATAAAAATTTTTACATGGTAAATTAAAAAAAAAACTACCAAAAATCAAAGATAAAAATAGAATTCTCCATAATAGTGTACACTGTTGTAGACTAAAAGAAATTGTATGAGGAAATATTTTATAAAAACGTTTCACTTAATCTTAAAATTTTAGGCTTATCTAGTAATCAATTAAAATTGAAACTTGATTGTATTAATATGCTATGATTTTCTCATGAGCAATATTCTGTTGATGCATTTTTTAATGAAAATGTTAATTGCTAAATATTGAAGTACTATTATTTGTACTGCACATTTGTTTGCCTAATTATTGCAGCCAGATGATCTGTCTGAATTACTAAATTCATGTTAAATGGATTATTTTACGAATCCGTAGTAAGAATAATCACAGTACTTCAAGAAAATAAAATGTTTGGATTCCATCTCAGCTCTTTGGTTTTTTCGCAAGAAGGTTGAAAGGGGTGGAAGCTTTATAGACAAAACAGAGTGGCTCGTTATTAAGGCAGTGGTAATGATGAAATTATAATAAAGAATTCAAGGGGACTTATTTGCACTTTAACCTGTACAGTGAGTAATAGTATGCATTTAACGAATTCTGTTTACACAAATTTCTATAGATACGCAATTGTGCATTTTATAATTATGAAGGAATCAAGAAAATTTATTCGTATTTCAAAATATAGTGTATCTAACCTATTACACTTGTATAAATAAATAATCCATTTAGCTTTATATTTTCAGAAATAACAAGATCATATTCAGGAGTCAAACGAAAAATTTAACCCAATGGAATTACGCACCAACTAAAAATAGTATCACCTTTATGAGAGAGGGTTAAGAGGTAATTGTAAAGAATAAGGGGATCTGAGGGAAGGGTTCTTAAAAAATTTAAACATTATTTAACCATGAATAACCTAAAAAATTTTACCTTATATTAAAAGGTGTCTGAGGATGGGCTAAGGTAAAAACGAGGAAATGATGAGTGGCTGAGAAATGGTAGAGAGGTCTCCAGAAGGTTGGAAGGGAGTAAAGGGAATGTGGAATGACTCTGAAATCACTCTATAATTTTTTAACAGGTGGTGATGAAAAATAAATGATGCCCGTACAAAATGTAAATAAATCACTATTTTTTCGATGTGTGTTTGATAGTGCAGTTATTGTCTATGATTTTTTTTGATAGCAGGTGTATCCATTTGCTGAATAAAAAATGTATGCTCTCTTATTGCCAAAAACAAATCGTGTATCCCTTTTAACCAACGAATGCAGACTTTCACATCTTTGATGCAGAACTATGCCAACAAATAAAATCAGCTTATGCAATAAAGTGTTTGGCTAATATAATTATTTTTGTGTTTATATACTTGCAAGCTTGCTCCAACGTATAGCAAAAGCAAAAGAAAGGTTATCGAAGGTAAGCATGTACAAATATTTCTTATTCACACACATGCGTCAGCCATACGCTAGTCTAATGATTTTTCTCACTACTGACAATGAGCTGTATAATACACTAATCTAATATTTTTTCTTCTTAAACACAGGTGTACATGTAAATTGATTGTAGCAAGTTACCAAAAAAAAATCAATAATTATATACTTGCCCTCTCATCAACAAAAGTGGATCATGAAGTGGTTGAGAGAAAAGCTAAGAGTTTTGAGCCATCAATGTAGTCATCGTAATTAGACAAAATCCAAGAAGCTTGCTACATAATCTTCCTTGTAGTGAGAGAAGAGCGTCTCTTTCAAATGTTGGCTACTACAGCGATTAGTGACATCAGTTTCTTTTTTTTACGCTATTTTTTATACTTATGCATACTATATGGTGCAGTGCATTACATATCCACATATACGCACGAGTTTAGGAGCTACCTTACTCATACTAATCCAACTCTGAATCCGCATTTCAACTAGCGCTTCCTGTTCTCTTTCCCTCATTCTCTCTTTCTCTCTCTCTCTCTCTTTCTCTCTCTCTCTTGGAGATCAGGGTGCGACATTGGATACCAATGAGCAGTCTACTCTTTCCGCTAGCTGTGACGAGATTAACAAGTATTTTTTCGGGCTTCACCATGCTGAACCATTACGGGACCTGCGTCCATTTGCGCTTGTGTCTCCAGATAGTTGCTTCTACTTTTCACATGTTGCACCGGGAAATACTCTGAGGGCGACTAACTCGGCAAGTTCGAACGTGGCTGGAGCTGACAATATACCATTAAGCTACATCAAAGCCTGTCTCACTGTGATACTACCGGTACTAATGCACATCTTCGATTGCTCGCTGCAATCATGTGAGTTTCCTGAAGCTTGGAAGCTGGCTTTGGTTCGACCGGTGCCTAAACGCAAACTGCCGACTGAGATTGACCATTTAAGGCCAAACAGTCTGGTTCCAGCTGCCTCGAAGATCCTTGAGGCAGTAGTGGTGGAGCAGATCAGGGAAAATGTTGATCATTTTGATTTGCTGGATTCATTCCAATCGGGCTTTAGAAAGCATCACAGTATCTACACTGCTCTTATCCGAATAATTGATGACATACGCGAGGTAGTGGACAATCAGCATGTGACCCTGTGGAGCATGGTTGCTGTGGACTTCTCACAGACCTTTGATTGTGTCCACATCAACCTTGTATCGGAAAAACTCCAAAGAATGGGATTCTTTGATTTGTCTTGTGGATGGATCACTTCTTACTTCACTGGCCGGCAGCAGGTGGTCTTGGGCGAGAAAGGTAAAAGATCACGACCTCTTGCCCGTGGTTCGGGAGTTTCACAGGGGAGTGTTCTTGGCCCACTTATCTTCTCTCTTTATATTAACGATGCGCCTTCCAATTTAAAGCACTGTAAGTATCATCTCTACGCCGATGATGTCACAATCTATATCGACGGGCACTATTGTGACTGACCTCTGCTGGTTGACAGGATGAATGACCATCTCGACGCACTTAACTGGTGGTCCCTGGCATTTGGCCTCAGGATTCGTCTTGGCAAGTCCCAAGCGGCTTGGTTAGCTACGCGCGGCTTCATGAGCCGCTTCCGCGATGACGGCCCACACACTGTGTGTATTGGTGGTGATAGTTTGGAATGCGGTGATACGGTCAAGATTCTTGGTGTTACCTTGGACCTATATCATCGCTGAATGTGTAACAAGTATAAAAAGACATTGGATGATTATATTTTTTTGTGCATATTTACCACTTTTCTTAGCCTAATAATATGAAATTATTACGTGAAATTCCACACCACATTACTAATACTACAAAAAAAGACTATTAAACTAATCGCGATGACTATTAAAAAGAAGACTTTTTCTCAGCATTCAATCTTATATCTGACTTATTAGCGTGTAATGTTTTTCATTGGAACCCTATACGCTCGGGTTGACTCTGAATAGAGACACTTATCGATCAAGCTCTTGCAACTTAAATAAACTGTATTATACATGTGAAATATAACTTAACATAAGAACATCGAAGTTACTTTATTGCTGTGAAACGTTAGTGGTTATAAGTTTGTCAACTGCCATTTGGATTTGATGAATTGCCAAATCAAATAAAAAATTGAATAATTCTTGTGCATTAGAAGTGCATGAGTTCGAGTGATCCAAGGAACAATATTTTTATGAAAAATTCGTGCTAACATATTCTTAATATTAAAAAAAATCTGTATAGAATGTAGTTGTGTATGTAACGACAGTAAAGTAAGATTTATCTCTCGCTTATTATTCAAGAAGTATGGAATTTCTCAAATGTGCTTGAGGATTGTATGTCTAAAATCAAGTAGTTGCAGTTACATACGTATGAGTCAGTTGTGACGAAGTGAACTCTGAAATGGAAAAAATGTAGCATTCATGGGATCGCTACTTACATCGTCAAAAATTTACGAGGGAACTTCTTTTATGGATTTCACCCATTATTGCCGTATTATGCTGGACGAATGAGAAAAAATGACTAAGCATTGATTTAATGGTCACTCGTGCACGTATCGTTGCTAAAACAACGGAAAAGTATCCCATAACTAGAGTCAAAGTTAAATCTTTTACTATAGTGGTATGTTTAGCGACACATTAAGTAACAGTATTGACAACAGAGCATTCAGCAGTCACTTAATCCCATCTTTCTAATTTTTAACATTTCTTTATCGATTATATCTTTCTTTACACTAGGACAGAAACTCCTAACAACCATCTCAAGGATTATACTATCAAACTTAATCTCGAATACCTACCACAGATACATGACTTACACCAAGATTTGCTCATGTCTATCAGAAAAAATTGTTAACAATCTTAAATTATAAAAAGCGGTATATCATACAGTAAAGAAGCTTCAAGTAGGTTCTTAAGTAAGGCTTGCGCTTCAAGAAGGTTAAACGAACACTTACATTTAATCGAAACATCTACGTGTAGTCATACATCAACTTAATCAGTTAAAAGAGAAAATTTGCAAGGAATGAGTTCAAAAGAACCTTTTTATGAAACTCTCTAATAAAACAGTGTATAGTAAGACTATTTCAACCGAGCGCAAGCAAGTTAACATCAAGCTTGTAAGTAAGTCGTAAATGCAATACGGTCTAGTAGCTTATGTTGCATGACTAAATTTTTATAGCTTTTCCATGTGTACCAAGATCATAGTGGTAGTAAGGCTAACACATACACTGAAGAAAAGCAAAAATCGTCTTTATCATCATTTGGAAACAGCTACTACACGAACTTTAAGGTGGTTAACTAACGGTGTGTAGCAGATTCAACTACACGCTAAAGTAAGAATCGCGTAATGCCATGCACGCGCAAAACACAAATGTATATATATCTTCCTATATTAATTAGTTATTTATGTGGGGCATTCGACATATCCCCCCACAGCTCCCCCACGGGCCGCTAGTATTTAAATATTTAAAAAAGGTAACTCGTACAGACTCTACGGGTTTGAAAGACATACGTTAATAACACGGTAGAATTATGCGGACGTTCACATAATTACCCCCCCCCTTCCGCCAAATGCATATGATTGTCCGTATGAGTCACCTTTTCTAAACACACACACACACATATACACACATATATATCTCCCTATATTATATAGTTATTTGTGTGGGGCATTCCACATATCCCCCCCACAGCCCCTCCACAGCCCCCCCCCCACAAATAAGCTAAAATTCAACCGTTTTCATCGCTAATTTGGAATTTTCTAACTTTTTCCTTAGACCCCCACAGCCTTCGCACAAACTCCCTACAGCCCCTCTACAGCCCTCTCCACATAATTTTGCCTGTCCTTACACAGACCCCCCACAGCACCTCCGCAGGCCCCTCACACCATTTTTCATACATCATGTCATGTATACTAGTTAAATAATAAAACATTAATAAGTGACTTTTAATTTATTACCATAAATATTGCCGATTTATCTATGAAAATCATCAAGTTAAGTCAATAAATTATGTAAAAATCTCTTTCTCAACAATATTTTCTATTTCTGTACTTTTTTACCTTTCTACTTGAAAAAATAAATTATTTTTATCTTTGCATCTTGATAAAGCCACATATAATTGACCATGAGAAAAGAAGAACTTTTTTAAAATATAAACCTACATTATCAAAACTTTGACCTTGGAATTTGTTTATTGTCATAGCAAATGCCAGGACGATTGGAAATTGTTCACGACACAAAATAAATGGTAATGTTGAGGAGTTAACTATGTCTAAAGTTATTCTTGGAATGAAGATTCTATTTCCAATTTTCTCTCCAGTTAGTATTTCTCCTTCTATATTATACTGTAATAATTTTGTGATTTGTAAACGTGTTTCATTACAGAGTCGATCTATTATACTTAAATTTCTCAGTAACATCACTATAGTATCAATTTTTAGATTTAGTTCATGAGGTGGTAATCCTTCACGAATTTGTTCAACATTTTTACCAGAAAATTTAAATAAATATTATCGTCATTTGAGATGGAATTTTTAGGAATGTTTAAAGTTTCTATTTCCCCTTTTCCAATTTTTAATAATAATTTTGAAAATTCTTTATCGTTAGAACGAATATTGATTTCTAATTTTAAAATTTGGAATGAGTTCAATAAAAATGAAGATTAAATAGTTTGTTCAAGTATAATTTTTCTATTACTGTTTTTTATCTCTGGGAGAATCTGACAAAAATCACCTCCTAAAACAATTCATTTACTTCCAAAATATTTTTCAGTATTACATAAATCTCTTAACGTTCTGTCTACAATTTCCGAAGCTTTTTTTGGAATCATTAAAGCCTTATACCAAATAATTGAATCAACTTCTCTTAATTTTTATTTATCTGACTCGAATTCTAAAAATACACTTTCTACATTATTAAGATGTAAAGGAAGTCTAAGAGTTCTATGACTGGTCATGCCCTTTGGAAGCAAAATTGATGCTATGCCAGTCCATGCCATTGACATGATTTTTTTATTTTGAGAAATAAAAAAATAAATTAACGTTTTGTATGAATAAGTTTTTCCTGACCCTCCAGGACCATCTATAAAGAAAATATTTTTTTTGTTTGCAAATAATATGAAATAGATTTTTCTGGTCATTATTCAAACTTTTATACATCGAGTTGAAAATTTCTTTGCTAAAACGTTGCTAAAATTTCATCGTCTATATCTTTTTTTTTACTCTCCATTTTTTTGGTGTAGGTAAATTAAAGCATCCACATGATTTATCTTCAGATTCTAAAATTTGGTTAATATGTAAAAAAGCTAAATTATCTTTATTATTAGGCAAACCCTTCGTAAAAAATTCTTTGTATTTATTCCTTATTTTATCACCTTAAACGTTTTCTGAAATTAAAAACCAAGCAAAAAATTGTCTTAATTGATATGGAAACAAAACAGCAATTGCTTCTTTGAAGATATCATCGACTTTTTCGTCATTGTTTATTAAACCCATTGCAAGTGCAGTATCTTTAAAAGTTTTATGAGATATTCCTTTATGTGTTCTAATGTCTTTGAACGATGTTAAACAAGTTACTTTATTTAAAACAAGTTTAAAAATCAATCTTTCATTATCTTTTGGAGATACAATGTTGAATTGACCAATTGCAATATTTTTTAATATATTTTTCCTTTAAGATTAATTTTTAGTTTAAGATTNATTGTTAAAATACTTTATTTTATAAAAAGATTATTAGACCAAAATGTACATAATTATGAAGCGTTGTACCTATTGTTTCATATTGTGTCCCTATTTATGAAAGTTATAAAAAAAACGTAAATTTAATTTATTATTTTAAGACATTTAAAGTTTTTTCACTTGCATAACACTATTTAATTTAATAAAAATAATTATATCGTTTATTTTTTAACTAGAAGTGTATAAATTTCTTGTTGAAGTTTGGTGTCATAATACGTACAGTTCAAAAGATAGGTTAAGTACTACTTTGTCCCTATTTATGGAATTATCTTTAAAATTGGTCTATTATAGTATGTAAAATGAAATTTTTCTTGTAAATTAATAATGATACATGAAATATACAACAACCACAATTTTTTTATTAAGTAAGTTGTATAACAAATACATGAATTTTCATATTCCATGAATAGGGACATATTCCACGAATAGGAACATTTACCTTAAATAAAACTTTAGTTTTCACATTTTTTTTTATGATACGATAGTAATACATGCATGAGTTTAGTTTATTCTTCCTTATGTTATAATAGAAACCGTGCAAATATTGCTCCACTAAGGCCTTTCATTTTTCAAGTTACCTTACAAAGCCCTATCAAACCACGAAGAGACAGAATTTTTCTGTCCCTTTGTCGAGTTAGATTAGTAACATTATGTTTTTTTACGAAATTGAGCAACAAGTAATCACATACATTTGTTGTTTTGCATATCTCATTGCAAAAGCGATTCTATCTCTTTTTAAACCCTTCGGCTTATACGTGTCAAAGGAACTGTTAATCAATCCTTGATTTCCAGACCAGAAATATATTTTATAAATAAAAATAATATTAAAA
>NW_019384269.1:986356-1002723 GCF_000648655.2 Copidosoma floridanum | reverse complement strand
CAACCCAACACATTGTCTTACGATTCGTTACATTTTATTATAATTCTAAAAAGACACTTGAATCTCGTGAAAAAGCAACTGTAGTAAACTCTAATAAACTGTAAGGAAGTGTTGTCATCTGTAATGTTTTATAACAGCTTACAGTTTTTTGCAGTTTATTACACTTTTTTATATTTTATTATCATTGATAACTTTTAGACACATTTCCTTACATTTTTGAATAAAATTTGCCTTATATGAAAAAAACTTGAGTAACTATTATGAAAAAGTATAACTGTAACAGCATGTGGTAAATCATATTAAAACGTAAGAAAATGTAAAAAAACGTAACACAACATAACAAAGTGTAAGAAACGTCCGAAATCCATGAGACTATTACAGTTCCTTACATTTTCTTACATTTTCTTGAGGGTTACGGCATATTATTACACATGTTCACTTTTTCTAACATTTTGTTACGTTTTCAAATTTCCGCTGGGGATATTAATAAGATTCGCTTGTATACTATTGGTCTCTATCAGTCTAGTACGACAACAGCAAGCCACAGAAGATCACCCTGAGGTATTCAGGCAGTCACGTTTGCTGGAAGCTTTATTCAAAAAAGAGTTAAGCTCACTGTTCCTTTTTCGGGCCATCAGACGTCGAACTACCTTGCCAACAAATACATGACGACTTTACAAAATTGACAGAAAACAGCCTTTAGTGTTCACAAAAGTTTTAACCGTGCCTACTCAGTTAAAAATTTGTAGCTATAATTACATCTATAATTCATAGTTATACTACAGCTATAATCACCTATAAAACAGCTATACATACAGCTATAAATTATATCTGTAAGTTTTGCTTAAATTTATTTACATAAAAATTGGTTTAAAATCGGATTTTTTAAAAGTTAACCAGAAAACTCATGCTATCATCCGTATAACGTCAAAACTGGGGGTCTGGAGTATTTTTGAATTAGTAGAAAAAGAAATTGTTAAAAAATTTACTTTAGGCCCCCAGTTTTTATGTTATCATACGGATAATTTTGACTGAGAATAGTCACAAGAAGGCGAGTTGAAAGGAAAACTTCGAATGCTTCAAATCTATACAATCGTAGGCGTCATGAAACTGACGTAAAATATTTATCGATCTTAAAACAGCAGCGTCAATATCGACAAATAAAGAATCCATTGCATAATAAGGTACGTATTAGCTTTTCATTATAACCCTGACAGTAATCACTTAAATTATCTAGATTTTTAAATAGGTAGAAAAATATGTATTTGTTCTTATTGTGGCAATTACACATAGAAAGATTACGCACCAGGATTTAGTCGGTCTGATAACAAAATTGTAAGAATGGAGGAAACAATTTTTTATCTTTATATTTTCTGCCAATTTTAAATTCACAAAGTTTGAACAAATATCCCATTTCATTTATTATAACGTAAGAAAGTCCAAATCGATGGCCCTTTAGAACCAACAATTATTTAACGGTGTAAGGGACGCACGGTACTTTCCAGCATCGTTTTCTACAGCTTATTATTCGACCAAATAAACTGCATGGATTCCAAACAATAATATTTTAAATAAGTAGTTCAGTTGTTCCGAGAAATATCAAGAATAGATGTAAAAATTTTAACTGAAAACGTTTTACATTATGTATCAATACCCTACGATGCTCCATTCAGGGAGTCTTGGCCGATGTCGAGACGAGGGGGCACTAACTAGTATTTACATAAATTTGAAGTTTCAAATGATATTCGTGAAGGTTCCCCACCTCATGAGCTATATTTGAAAATCAAAGCGATCATAATGCTGATTAGAAGTTAAAGAATTGCTGACGGTTTTAATACGATTTAACAAAGTTATTTAAGTACAACACTAAAGCTGAAATCATTACAGGTAAAAACGAAGGACAAATAGTATTTGTACCTAGAATTCCTTTAAATACCGGGAATCATTCTTGTTTACCATGTATTTATATAGACAAACAGTTTTCATTATTCTGGCTTTTTCTATGATAATAAAAAGATCACAGGGTGAACGTTTTGATTCTATAAGATTATAATTAAAAAAATTTTTTTTACTATGGCCAATAATATGTAGCTTTATCCTCATGCACAAATTAAAAAAATATTTATTTTTTAAATGATTCTGAAGATAAATCAAAAATAAAAACTATTGTCTGGTAAAAAAATTTTTGAAATCTAGCAACATTCGTGATAAATACCGACGTCGTCATCATATCATTGTATCAAACATCAAAGTATTTAAAGAAATATTATTAAAATAAAAATATCTATTATAGTTTTAAGATGTTTGAAGCTATTTTATTTTTAGACATTGAGTTTTTAAATGTAAGTTTTGTATGTTAAAGTTTAAATATTACTTTGTAGTAACAGAACATATAAGAATTCATACAAAAAAAAGATTATACATGTCACCTTTTTGGGAAAAAAATTAACCATAAAAAAAATCATCCATCGGAACACTTGCACGAGCACAAATTTAAAAAAATCTATACATGTGACACCTGCCACAACACTTACAAAAGAGTTTATTACTCAAAAAGGCACCACTTAACGCGAGAAAAAGTCATCAACAAAAATATTGTCAACAATGTGAAAGAGAATTTTGTAGAAAAGTTGCTCTACAAAGAAATTTGAATTAACGAAAAACGTATAAGTAATTTTTAAATAATATTCTTCGTCAATTTAATAAGTGCCTTTAAATAAATGCATTAAACTGTTGTGAAATATAAATGTTCATGTATCATTTAAAAACTCATTGATTTATATGCTATTTTATTTAGAGACAACATTGTTCATTGGGCAAGTAGAAAAGTGTAAGGCAGCATGGGAAAGAGGTCGGGCAGCATAGGGAAAGGTGGGGAAGCGTGGGGAAGGATGGGGCAGCGTAGTGAAGTTTCTAACAGTCAGATTAAGCTAAAAAATAAAAAAAATATTAAAAAAAGGTTAAGTGTGGGAAAGGGTGAGGAAGCGTGGAGAAGCAATTCTTTGGGTAGAGTGAAAACAACTTTATAATATAGGAAGATATCTATGTATATACTCTTTTTATTTGTGTCTTTTGTTATCTACAATATGTATATTTGGCCTGTGAATTAATTCTACAATTATTGGAGTATGTCTCCTCATTAGAAAGTGCCACACGCACCCCTCATTTGCTTCATTCTTTTCATTTATGTTATGTAAATTCTAATAATAATAAACAATGCTTTGTTCATGCGTACCTCCCTATTATAGTTGTATTTTTTTCTGTGAGCTTGCGTATCTGAGTTTAACATATGTATATATCTTATTCACGGCGTGTCCAGGGTCCGTGAAAAATTTTATCGTAAACCCAATTTATGCCTTTTTTCTGTTACATTTTCGCGCTGCGTCCGGGAGCCACGAAAACTTTGAGTGAAGAAACTGACTGTTATGTATATATATACCAGCTGAGCACCAATCAAACGCAACAGATTCCGAGCGTCAAACCCGTCACGCTCCTTGCGTTTACCGCTCAGGTATACTCGAGGCTTTCAGTGCTACAACTTCGTGCTTTCAACGCAAGGGAAGCCGCATGCGCTGAAAGCCAGCTAACCTCCATGCCTTCAACGTCTGAATTCCCTCTCCGTGTAGTATGTATGTGTACTGATTTGCTGAGGGTTTACTGATGGACCCGTAGAAGTCAATTTTCAAACAGTCTACTCTATGTTTCGGTGATGAGCATGGCTTGCTTCGTTTTTATTTGTACGAGTTTTTTCGTTTGGCATGATGCGCATCCCAAGATGACTTGTCTCACATCCGGACGCATGTTCCTCCAGTAGTAGTCTTTGTCTGTCCTGTTACATGTCTTGTTCATTCCCCTATGTCCGCCTATTGCTCGTGGGATTACTAGGGTGTTCGTGTAAAGTACCGCTGTTAGTCTAATATCTTTGAATATTTCCTTAAAAATATCGGTTAAGTATCCCCACTGGGTTAGATTGAAGATCGCTAGTTCCCTAACTATCCGAATCGTTTTTATTTTATTTGCTACTACTACTTCTTTAAAGGCCTTAATACACTTTTTAATGTTCGATTGAAGCGCAGTTTCTTCGAAATGCTCCTTTACATGTGCATAATTTTTATTCTTCTTGCATTGCTCATTTTAGCTTCTCTCATGCTTCTTTCTTCATTATTCATGCGTGTCAGATTAATGTATCCCCTCTCGAGCAGCGTATCTATGACCTCTCTGTTGGGTACTGCTCCTGTTATTGTCATGAACGCTGGCTTGTCTAAGTACTTAAATGGGTGGCCCTCAATCCTATTCAGTTTTTTGTAGTAGGTGGGGGTCTTCCCTTCTTTTGGTGCCCATGGTGGCCTTCCCGTTAGGAGTATTCTGCATACTCAATATTTTTCCATCAATGGTGAATATATGACTGTGTTGGCTTCGTTCTCACTCTCTGTTTCGCATAGCGCATAATTTAACTCGTACGCTTGCTCTCTTTCTTCCTCTGCTGTACTTTCATTGCTGTTGCTATCACTGCTCCTTTGCTGTATGTTCTCTCTCTATTTTTCCGTAAGCTTACTTGTACCCACTGCCCTTTCAGGAGAGGGAGGAAGTTTTGCACCTTTTCTGAATGACTTTTGTCCTTCTTTCGCCGCTTGCCTCTGTCTATTCTTTTGTCTAGCTCAAACCTATGCTTACGCTCTCCACTTCTCCACTTCTCTCACTACTGCTGCGGTCTCTGCGTGGGGTCTCTACCCCTGACTCAAGTTTTGTACTCGTTGTGCTAGAAACTTGTATAAAAGGCGTATAATGTGCATTTTCACCTACACCTTCCAGATGTAAATGGCAAAATTCAATTTCTGTCATTGCAACATAATGAATGTAAATGTAATTTCCATTGGTTAATTCAAAATGTACACAAATGTTTTTCCTGAATTTTTGAGAGAG
This sequence comes from Copidosoma floridanum, assembly GCF_000648655.2. The sequence continues at coordinate 997,800 of NW_019384269.1, read as the reverse complement.
CAGATAATTAATTACACTCGCTGTTTCCATACATTGTTTGTGACTCCAAAATTTCTTTTGTTTCTTCCAGTTCTCTACATTTTTGTAACAAATTAGAGCTGCGCAAAATTTGTTTTCAACACAGCAGTTGAGATATCGAGTTCGTACAGTTATATATAGCTGTAAAACAAACAGTTTACGGGTAGGCTGATGGTATTTCTAATATTGCACTTCAGACCGCGTTAGATTAGATGAATTCGCAAATTTATACTCATGTTTTGTCTTTTAAATATTCCAGCCACTTATCTGGAGATGCAACTTTTTCCAGCTGCTCATTGCGTTCGTTTTATCGTACCGCGTTCTCATGTGCGTTTTTGTTTACTTATAATCTTGTAAGTCGCACTGCTCCTTCTATTATTATTATCTCGCTAAGCTTCCACATATCTATCCTCATTCCCGATCTGCCTTCTACATTTCGCTTTTGAATATCAATTATTACTAGAGCCCATAATTTTTTGGACCTTCCCTCCAATAAGTCATGTATAATCGGCTCTTCTTATTTATCTGTTGAAAATTCTTTCGCTCGTTTTGTGTTTCCTTTTTTTTTTTCTATATCAGTTTTCTGTTCTTCTGTAATTACCTCTTGATTTTTATTTGTAACGCTAGGCAATGGTGTGTCACAATTAGCTATTATTATTTCTTTGGACGAGTCCGTCGTTGGTTGTGTAGCTGAAAAAGACGGTTTCAGTCTATGCAAAGTGTCGAGTTGTCGTTTACGTACGTTTCGTAATTTTTTTTTTGTTTTAATATCGCTGGCGTGCTTGTAGCAGTTATATCCTTTTGAAAGTCTGGTTCTTTGATAATGTAGCATAATTTTCTGTCTGCTGGTCCCTATAAAATAAGTTCTCTATTCTGGTAATAGAAGCCCACTGTAACTTCGTTGAGTAGTCGAAAATCTGTAACTACTCTTACCCTTTTTTTCATTGTTTGGCCCCGGTTGTTTTGCCACTATCCAGGTGTTCGAGTTATATGAGGAGGTGGAGGGCTTAATTATCCCTTGTTTGAGTATTTTTTTTATTTCGATTCTTATTAGAGTCTTTATCGCTGGTAAATATCTGTATCTTTTCGCCACGTTGGGTTTATCTGACGTCGTAATGATTCGATGCTTCAACAGTTTTGTTCTTCAACAGTCAAGGCTGAATACATAAGAATTTGGCTCGATCAGTTTTCTCGCATGTTTTTTTTTTTCATGACTGCAACAGGCTGTATCTACGAGTTGCATTATCTTGTCTACCCGTTTTTGTTACTCTAGCTCCTCTTCGTCTTTTCTAAAATTTCCCGTCTTTTCTTTGGTATCACTTATTTCTTCATTAAATAATCTTACTCTTGCTTCCCCCAAGCTGTCGACATTGTCCCCTTCAACGTCTTCTGGGTACTTCCGACAAATTTCTTCATATTCTAGCAGTCTACATCTGGAACAGGCACGTATTTTATCTCGCTACTTATATTAATACGTTCTGCGACGATTTTCCCGTTAATATTTTTGGCTATTAATATTTCGAACAATATTACTTCTTCCATCTCTTGGAGGAGTATCCAGCCATTTTCTGATTTATTGCTGCTCTTTCTTATTCGCGTGTAAATTATTTGTCTCGATTTTGCAGGTATTTTAAAATACTCCGGATTTAACAATGGTAGCTCTATGTCATGTCATCTAATCGACAGGGGTGCTTATCTATCCCCGGTATCGTTTAAAAGTATCTCACCCTTTAATTCCTTCCGTGTCAGTTGGGAAGTCATTGGGAACGACACGTAGTGTGCACTTCAATTCGTGCAACTGAGCCTGTACTATGCCCAATGTTTTGCGTACTCCTTGAGTCACGCCAATAATAGCTACTCGATACTTACTGTCTATTAGCATGTCTGAAAAATTTTCCTTTATAATCGAAATCTCTGCGCCTGTATCCGCATAAAAAGTTGCCTTTTTATTCTTTACTGTGGTCTCTGTAAGTGGACCGATGGTGGCATGTGCCGTGTTCTCATGAATTGTATAGTTATTTTGGGAAACAGCTCTATTTCTTTATCACACTCTGAAAGCTTGGGTTCGTCATTTTCTGCATGTGCGTCTAGCACCTTTGTCTGATTACTCTTTTTGCGGGCCCTCCAGCCTTTCCTTATGCGTTTGCTACCCCACTGTATAGAAGTTTCTTCGTACTCTGCTGTATTACGTTATTTTCTTCCCTGCACTGCGTAAGAACTCAGGCTGTTGTTGTGCGTTTCCACCTATTTCTTTATTCGCCTCTGCGGCCTCTCTCTTGCACTTTCTTCCTCACCGAACACACTTCTCTCTATCTCTCTCACTTGTTCACGTTCAACGTTAGGGGACCACATCGAACATCCTGCGAGCTTAGAACTGTGGATGGATCTCTTCTATTGTCCAGGACGTATAAGCTGTTTTCTTGCTGATGTGGGCCCATAGAGATATTATAGATGGAGTAGGCAAGCCTGTAAGTGGGAGCCTTAACAGATGTTTTACGTATATGAAGGGATAGGCAATCAGTAGTGACCACAGAGAGAGATAGAAATGTAGCTCGATGTTGCATCTCTTTTTATCGTGTTAATGCTTCCACTTACAGAAGAATCAGTGGCTTGCTTACTCTATCTATAATATCTCTATGTGTAGGTTCCTGCCCTATGACAGCCCGTTCGTTCTTAAGTAAATTCCTGACTCAAATATTACAGCCCTTCCTGCTATCTTCATTTTTGTAGCCGTTTTCATAATGGTTGAATATGTCCCCGCGGTTGCCGTAATAAAACGAGTCAAATAAAAGAAAAAAATATCGACTCCTACTGTACCCCACTCTTAAAACCAAAACTTTTACATAGGAAAGAGATTATTAAGGAGGTACGTCGCGAGAATGACCAACACTTATTACATTTAAGACTTTTATTCAACATACCACATTCCTAAGACCAAAGTCGCGCATGTGTTCCCTATACTCCCTCAAAAGAGTCTCTCCTTGCTCGTTCTTCCCTTCTCTTGGTCCTAAGGCCCCTTGTTACGAGATTCAAGGAGAGGGAGCCTAGAGTCTCACCCATACTTCCGTGCGTTAAAGAATTTATTTCTATTCGTTTAAAATTTTTTTGAATAACTCTAAAATAAAGTAAGAGAAAAGTACAACTTATGAAAAATAGTTTATTACTTACCAAGGGATAAAAAATAAAGAATGTCTCAGATCGCAGGCAATTACGCCTGATTCGAAGCCGAGGGCGATAAGCATACGATCTGAGGGATTTTTTTTCCTCCTGTGGGTTGTATACGATTTTTTTCCAATCCTGCAAATTTCTGTTTCTTTTTTCGGAGCAGTATTGTATAAAAGTTTTTGCCAGTCATAAAATGAAGTCAGATGTAAAAAAATATTTGTGTGTATTAGGTATTTCCTTTGGTGATGTATATTTATAACTTTATTTAAATGACATATTTATAATCGTTACATCTATGATAAGTATTTTTTTATTGTAACCTTAAATATATTATTTCAAAAATTGATTTACTTATTTACTTGAAGCTTACGAAGAGCCTCTGTTAAAATATGCTCAAAACTCAAATAATTATTGAAGACACGAAATAAATCAAACTTGCCTAAGTTTGTGCTATTGAAAAAAAAATGTTTATATAATATACAAGAGTTGTTTACTTAGGTATTATTATAATTTATAGCTGTAACTCTATGGTCCGTATTCGATTTCCTATTCTGGCAGCAGCTTTAGCGTTGATTTGGCTTTGCTATTTGTGTATGTAAAGCTGCGCTTCTGAAGAGCTGCCGGCTTGTGTGCTATTTTACTTATCATCACTTCTTCCGAGCAGTCGACAGCACATTAACAAAGCAGACTTTCTGCACGAAAAGCACTTTCAGGTGAGGTAGCCAACTACTACTGCAGTGATCAGTAATAGAACAACTTAGAATATCTATTTAAACCTATTCATTTCTTCTCAGGTTTCTGTTACTTCTTGTAAAGCCCTTGCCTTTATTATAATATCTCAAAGGGATGTACCATCTTTTAAAATGTTGCTTTTTATATAACCCTGCATTTTGCTTTCTCTTATTTAATCTTTAAAAAGCGTTTCTACTATATAACATGCATTATCATTATTAAATTGTACTTTCTGCAAAATGGTTTGTATGTCCAATTTTGTGTCTCAAAAAGTTATAATTACACTTTCCTGTTTTATAACCGAAAGAGTCGTTAGTCTAGTATTTTTTTGTATGCGCTGAGCAACTTTCTTTTAAGCTCAGAGACTTTCTTTTAAGTTCAGAGTAGCTCAGGAACTCAACTCTTGCTTGGTTAATAAAGTACATGCATGACGTATTTTTTTGCATATTTTACAGAATATTTTTCTTATAAAAGTTGTGAAAATCAACGAAATAGTCACAACTACGTTCTACAGTAGCAACGTACACACCAGCTAGAAAGCTTTTATCTTGTAGCAGTTAGTGCCATCAACACTGAGACTATCAAGTCACTTTGCACTTCATCATATTCTTGCTAGCTACCATCGCTGTAGTTACATGGTAATTTTCATTTTTTATTTTTTATAATAATTATAATACGTAGAAAACAAATAGTTAAGTAATTGCATTTATTCACAATCTACGCCATGAAGAATTTACTAGGATATTAACTCCTAAAAAAAATATTTTAATAAAATATTTTATAAAGTTGTAATTTAAGAAAGTCATTAAATCAATAGGAAACCAAAACGTTTTATTCGTTACAATTTATTGTATGCTACCCCTTAACTGCAGTACATGTATAAAGTGAAAGGAATATTCATAAAACATGTCCTTAAAATGCAACATCAGAAAATCAATAAAAGCTATAAGAAACCGTTTCTTTACAGGGGGCAAATAACTCTTCCTGAAGAGGAGTCCTGGACTGCAACAACAACAAAAGATAATCTGGGATCAGTGGTTGAGGAAATTGCACCGCTAGAAACGAGAAACACTACGTAGAGAGTTGTTCAAAGAATCGATATATCTGCCTATTTCACTTGGGGCTTAGAACTACTTTAAATGTGCAACGAGCTTTATAAGCTTTCCAATGTTTCCAGAGATCTAATATAACAGTGGCAACGAATAGGATAGGTGCAAAAAGATATACAAATCAGTCGTGCGGTGGGTCAAGTGATCCAACTTTTGCGAGGTCAAGTGACATCAGGTAATAATAGACAAAAAAGAAGTTTATTACCATTCGTAAAAAAAATCAATAGGGTATTGTTCGGTAACTGAGATGAAGGAGACATGGGCGAAATGAAGAATTTAGTGGAAAAAGGAGCAAATAACTCTCTCGCATTGGCGAGATTATTAGGGACTCAAAAGAAATTAGTCACAAAAGAACTGGCAAGCAGTAAAGGTAATTTAGATAGTTTAGCTAATACCATCGATAACATTTTTAAAAAAGAAGACTTGGTACGTACACCATAAAGTTATATTATCGTTAGGTATAAGTACATTGATAGAAAATGCTCTTTAATATGAATCACATACAATTACCTTAGTAAATACAATTTTGTTTGCATCGTAAGGAACCTTCAATTTATCTCACCGCAAATCTTTAACATGTCGTATGTCCTGGCGAGTCAAGCAAGACCAAATTTGATGCTTCAAACTGCAAGCTCACAAATAAATACTTTGCAATTAGTATCAACTTCAGATTTTTCGATAGTATATATCAGCAACCAGTTAGTATTCCTTATAGATATACCTCTGTTAGACAAACATCAAATTTAATTACACAAGTCATAATCGTTACAAATACAACAAATGAAGGTGAATTCTTAAAAAAATTATCGCTTATACTTGGCCTAAACGTGAATATTTTGCAGTAATGTCAATAAAAAGCTTCGCACGTACATACCAATTGTACGAACAGAAGTAGAAAAATGTAAAAAACTTAATACATTATCAATATGTTCTGATACTGAACCAGTAAGAGGAATAAAACACTATTAAACATGTGAAACACTGTTTATAATTCAGAAAAACTCTGAAGAATCTAAGCATTTTCATGGTAAAAGTAGTAAGATTGTTATACATATACTGGATGCGCTTGCATAAAACCAATTAACAGATTCTTTCTGTGGTTAAAGATTAACCAATTTTTATCTAATGCCGAAAATCTTTGATGTTCGTAAACGTAATTTTTTTTTCTTCGGGACTTGTATTTTTTAGCACTGACGGGACTTCTTTTAGCCCACGGAACTTGTAATTTTTGCCATCGAAAACTTTTCAAACCTCTTAATTTTCACTTCTCTTATTATGCTGTAAAAATCTCAAAACGCATAGTGTCGATGATGGCGAAAAAAAATTTTTCCGTCTACACTTGCATTTTTCGCACTGATAGGACTTATATTTTTTCAGCGACCGAACTTGTAATTTTTGCTACCGAAAATTTTCCAAACCTCTTAATTTTCACCTATCTCATTTTACTGTAAATATCCCAAAACGTATTGTTTGGATAATGGCAAAAGGAAAATTTTTTTCGTCGGAACTTGTATTTCGTCGCACTGACGGGACTTATACTTTTTCAGCGCACGGAACTTGTAATTTTTGCCATCGAAAAATTTTCAATACTTTTTCAGCGCACGGAACTTGTAATTTTGGCTATCGAAAAATTTTTTAAACCCACAAGTGTCACCTGTCTCATTTTATTGTATAAGTCCCAGAATGCATAGTTTTGATGATGGCCAAAAAAAAAATTTTTCCTCGGGCCTTGTATTTTTTCACACTGATGGAACTTGTATTTTTTCGCACAGTCAAAAAATCAGCTGACGATTTGGCATCAGAAATCAGCTGACAAATCAGCTGATTATTTTTAGTACGTGATTGGCCCATATGTTATTTTATTTATATTATTTTAAATAAAGTGGGCAGTAAGGCGTCACGATGTGTATAGATTGGAGCTTGTGTTATTTAAATTCTTTTATTAATTAACAAAGTTGTATGTAAGCACCCCGTGTAAAATGGTGTTTAGCGCTTGTTTTATTTTATATGTTTTATTAATTAACAAAGCGGCCAGTNCAAAGTATGCGGAAATTGGCGCTTGTATTATTTTATTTACTTTAATAGTTAATAAAGTGTCTAGTAAGCGCACCTGGTCGTGTGGTTATTTGGGCTTGTGTCATTTAATTTTTTTTTCTTGAAATAACAAAGCGGCCAGTAAGCGCCTCGAACGGTTTTGTTATAAGTGCTGGTATGATTTTAATTATTTTATTATTAACTAAAGCGGCCAGTGATTACTCTACGTGGTGTGGTAATTGGCTTTTGTGTTATTTTATCTATTTAATTAGTTAATAGAACGAGAAGGAAGCGCCCCGTGTTGTGTGGTGATTGTCGCTTGTGTTATTTTATTTATTTTATTTTGGAACAAATTTTCCCGTAAGCGCCCAGTGTTGTATGGTGATTGGCACTTGTATTATTTCTATTATTTTATTAATAACCGAAGCGTTTAGTGAGCGCTGCAAGTTGTGCGTCGATTGGCTATTGTGTTTTTTTATTTATTTTATTAAAAAACAAAGTGGGCAGTATGCCCCCTGAGATGTGTGGTGATTGGCGCTTGTGTTATTTTATTTATTTTATGCATCAACAAAAAGATCTGAAAGCCCTCTATGTTAAGTGGTGATTGGCTCTCGTGTTTAATTATTCAGTTTAAAGTGAATAAAGTGGGCAGTAAGCCATTCGGATGTGTGGTGATTGGTGCTTGTGTTATTTTATTTATTTTATTAATTGATAAAGTGGACCGTAAGCCCGCATGTTAATTGCTGATTGATGCTTGTGTGATTTTATTTATTTTATAATTAACAAAGCGGCTAGTAAGCTTTTTGGCTTATGTGTTGATTGGCTCTTGTAAATTTTTATTTAATCTATTAGATAATAAATTGGGCAGTAATCGCCCCGGGGGATGTGTTGATTGGCGCTAGTGTTATTTTTATTGTTTTATTAATCAACACAGCCGCTGTGGCTAGTAAGCGCTCCGGGTTGTGTGTTGGTTGCCTTTTGTGTTATTTTATTTATTTTATTAGTTAAAAAAGTGTCCAGTAAGCGCACTGAGTTGTTTAGTGATTGGCGCTTGCGTTATTTTATTTATTTTTCTAATTAACAGAGTGGCCGGTAATTGTTCTGTGCTGTGAGGTAACTCGCACCTGTATTATTTTTATTATTTGATTCATTAACAAAGCGGCTGTTGAGCTTTCCAGCTTGTGTGTTAATTGGCTTTCGTGTTTGTTTATTTATTTCATTAGTTAATAAAGTGGGCAGTAAGCCCTCAGGATGTGTGGTGATTGGCACTTGAGTTATTTTATTTATTTTATAAATTAACAAAGTGGCCCGTAAGCGCCCCGTGTGAAATAGTGATTGTCGCTTGTGTCATTTTATTTATGTTATTCATTAACAAATCGGCCGGTAAGCTCCCCCGGTTAAGTGATGATTGCCTTTCGTGTTATTATGAGTAAGTGTTTCGTGTTTTGTAGTGATTGGCGCTTGTGTTATTTTATTTATTTTGTCAATTAACAAAGTGGCCCGTAAAAGCGCCCTGAGTAGCGTGATAATTGGTGCATGTATGATTTTAATCATTGTATTAATTAACAAAGCAGCCAGTCAGCACCCTAGGTTGTTAGTGTTAATTGGCTCATATGTTACTTTATTTATTTTATAGCGAATAAAGTGGGCAGTAAGCCTCCACGATGTGTGGTGATTGGCGCTTGTATTATTTTATTCATTTTATTAATTGAAAAAGTGGCATGTAAGCATCTTATGTCAAATGGTGATTGGCGCTTGTGTGATGTTATTAATTTTATTAATTCACGAAGTGGCTAGTAAGCTTTTCAGCTAACGTGTTAATTGGCTCTTGTGTAATTTATTTTATTCTATTAGTGAATTCAATGGGCAATCATCGACCCAGGAGATGTGTTGATTGGCGCTTGTGTTATTTTTATTGTCTTATTAACTAACAGAGTGGCCAGTAAGTTCTATGCGTTGTGTGTTAAACGGCTCTTGTGTTATTTTATTTATTTTATTAACTAACAGAGTGGCCAGTAAGTACTCTGTGCTGTTGAGTAATTGGCAACTGTATTATTTTAATTATTTCATTCATAAGCGGAGCGGCAAGATAGCCCTCTGGCTTGATGTTAATTGGCTCTCGTGTTATTTTATTCATTTCATTAGTGAATAAAGTGGGCCGTAAGCCTCCAGGATGTGTGGTGATTAACACTGGTAATAATTTCGTTATCTTAGTAATTAACAAAGTGGCCCGTAAGCGCCCCGTGTGAAATGGGGATTGTCGCTTACTTTCATTATTTTATTAATTACCAAAACTGCCAGTAAGCGCTTCGGCTTGCGTAGTGATGGGCACTTGTATCATTTTATTATTTTATTAATAACCGAAGCGGCCTATTAGCGCTCCGGATTATATGTTGATTGGCTCTTGTGTTAGTTTATTTATTTTATTAATTAACAAAGTGACTAGTCAGATTTTCAGCTAATGTGTTAATTGGCTCTTGTGTAATTTCATTTATTCTATTAGTGATATAAGCGGGGAGTCATCGCCCCGAGATGTGACGTGATTTGCGTTTGTGTAATTTTCATTATTCTATTAATTAACATAGCGGCTAGTAAGCGCTCTGGGTTGTGTGTTAATAGGGTTTGTGTTATTTTGTTTATTTTGTTAGTTGATAAAGTGTCCAGTTTAAGCCCCGAGTTGTGTGGTTGCTGCATTTTTATTGCTTTATCAATAACCGAAAAGGCCAGTAAGCGCTCTTAAATGTGTGGAGATTGGCCCTTGCGTTATTTCATTCATTTTATTATTGAATATAGTGGGCAGGAAGCCCCCACGATGTGTGGTGTTGGCGCTTGTGTTATTCAATTAACTTGATTCATTAACAGAGTTTCCCGTAAGCACCCCGTGTAAAACAGTGATTAGCACTTGTTCTATTTCATATGTTATATAATTAACAAAAAGCCCAGTAAGCTTCCCGGCTTGTGTGGTGATTGGCACTTGTGTTAATTTACTTATTTTACTAATTAACAAAGGGCCCCGTGAGCGTCCCGTGTAGGATATTAATTAGCGTTTGTGTTATTTTGTTTGTTTATGAATTTACAGAGTGGTCAGTAAGTGCTCTGTGTTGTGACGTGAGTGGCGCCTGTACCCCTCTTGAAAAATCAACCTGAGATTTCATCTGATATCTCATGCGATTTCTCACCTGAGATCTCAGGTGAGATCTCATGCCAAATTCTCATTTGAGATCTTAGGTGAGATTTCTAAAAGGAAATTAAATAAAAAAATTTTGTGCAACGATTATAATTTACACATTAATAGAATGATTACCTAAAATATTAACAGTTAAAGGAAAAAAAAAAAAAAATAACAATTCGGCTTATTCGGGACACGAACTCGAGTCCCCAGATTATCAGGCAAACATCTTACCGCTTGGCCAGGGTGGATGAGATACTACTCCGACAATATACGTCTACATAAAGTGTAAGTACCATGTGTTATTGTTTTTCTTAATAACAACTGAATCATACAACGATTAATAGATAAATTTTTTCCTAATTATGATAGTTAACCAACTAGATAATATTCAGGAAAATTATTTTCTTTACAAACAATATTTTCTCTCTTAAAGTTACTCTTGAGGGGGCTTTATATCCAAGTAAGGCATAAGTTTTTAATAATTACTGTAAATGTTTGTTTTAATGTTATAATTAAGAAAAACTACAATGTAAAACAGGGGGACTTGATGTGTTGTGAATAAATTTAAAAAAATTCAAACTGCTTGCGTGTATATTAATTTATTTTTCTAGCATTTTTTGATACCCTAGCATCACCAAGAGAGTCATTATTTCTTCATAATTATTTTATTTTGAAAGAACACTTATAAAAGTTGGAAATCCTTAAAGCTATTTATGTTATTCCAACTTTTCAAACTGATTATACTCCTTGAAGAATTTCAGATGGAGTCATCACCGGAAATTTGTTGATACAATTCATGTTTAGTGAGTTAAATGTAATTGTTTTCCGAAAACGCAAAAAATCGAGTGAAAACCTACAGTTTTGTATAAACAATTGCACCTAACTCATTACACATGTATTGTATCAAAAAATTTACAGTCATTACTCCATCTGAAATTCTTTAAGGAGTATAATAAGTTTGAAAAGTTGGAATAACATGAATAGCTTTAAGGAGTTCCAACTTTTATGAGTGTTTTTTCAAAATAAGATAATATACACGCAATTAATTTGGAGTTTTTTAAAATAATTTATTCACAACACAATATTAAGTCCCCTTGTTTTATATTGTAGTTTTTCTTTATTATTACATTTAAATAAACATTTATAATAATTATTAAAAACGTAAGCCTTACTTGGATATAAAGCCCCCTCAAGAGTAACTTTAAGAGAGAAAA
>NW_019384269.1:970078-986208 GCF_000648655.2 Copidosoma floridanum | reverse complement strand
CAGAATGAAGATAGGAAAAAATTATACCTTTAATAATTGTATGATTAAAATGTGAATAAGAAAAACAATAATACATGGTACTTACACTTTATATAGACGTAAATTGTCGCACTAGTATCTCATCCACTCCAGCAAAGCGGTAAGATGATAAACTCGGGGCTCGAGTTCGTGTCCCACATGGGCCAAATTGTTTTTTTTTTCTTTTTTCCTATAACTGTTGATATTTTAGGTAATCATTCTATTGATGTATAAATTATAATCGTAGCACAAAATTTTTTTTCTTTTTTTTCTCTTCCTGAAATCTCACCTGAGATCTCAGATAACAATTTGCAAATGGCATGCCCATGGCATGAGATCTTACCTGACATCTCAGGTGAGAAATCACATGAGAAATCAGATGAGATCTCAGGTGAGAATTGTTGTCTTGTCAGGAAGAATCATTTTAATTATTTTATTAATCAGCAAAATGGCCAGTAAGCGCTCCGGCTTGCGTAGTGATAGGCGCTTGTATCATTTTTACTATTTTATTGATAACCAATGCGACTAGTAAGTGCTTCGGGTTGTGTGTTGGTTGGTTCTTGTGTTATTTTATTCATTTTATTAGTGAATAAACTAAGAAGTAAGCCCCCGCGATATGCAATAATTGGCGCTAGTATTATTTTATTTACTTTAATAGTTAAGAAAGTGTCCACGAAGCGCTCTTCGGTGTGTGTTGATTAGCATTTGTGTTATTTTATTTATTTTATAAGTTAATAAAGTGTCCAGTAAGCCCCCCGTGTGAAGTGATATTCGGCGCTTGTGTTATCTTATTTATTTTATCTATTATAAAAGCGGCTAGTAAGCTCCCTGCGTTGTGTGTTGATTGGATCTTGTGTTATTTTTTTATTCTATGTGTGAATATGGTGGGCAGTGAGCCCCTAGGATGTGTGGTGATAGGCGCTTGTGTTATTGTAGTTCTTTTACTAGTTATTTTTGCTATTTTATTTTTTAACGAAGTGGCAAGTACGTGCTCCGGCTTGTGTGTTGATTGGCTCTCGTGTTAGTTTATTCATTTTATAAGTGAATAAAGTGGGCAGTAAGCTCTTGGGATGTGTGGTGAATGGCGCTTGTGTTATTTTATTTTATTGATCAACCAAGTGGACCGTAAGCGCCATGTATAAAATGGTGATTAGCACTTGTGTCATATTATTTATTTTATCAATTAGCGAAGCAGCTAGTAAGCGTTTCGGCTTGTATAATAATTGGCTCTTGTGTTATGTTATTTATTCTATAAGTGAATGAAGTGGTCAGTAATCGCCCCGGGATGTGTGGTGATTGGCGCTTGTGTTATTTTTATCATTCTATGGATCGACATAGCGTCAAGTAAGCGCTTCGGTTTGTCTGTTAATTGGCTTTTGTGTTGTTTTATTTATTTTATTAGATGATGAAGTGTCCAATAAGCACACCAGGTTGTTTGTTGATTGGCTCATGTGTTATTGTGTTCATATTATTAGTTAATAATGTGATCAGTTAGTTTTCTGTGTTGTGTTATGATTGGCGCTTGTATTATTTTCATTTTTTTATCAATAACCAAAGCGGCCAGTAAGCGCTCTAACTTGTGTGGTAATTGGCTCTTGTGATATTTTATTCATATTATCAGTGTGACATGGCAAAATTTGCTTCACAATTTTTGCACGTCACTAAGGACGCCCCTATTCTGAATCCAATTCGTGTTCTTAATGGGATCCTCGCATAACCGAAATTTTCGTGTATTTTAGAAACGACCAATGGTAAGCCTGAGAAGGAGACACACACCTAGACCAGAAATGTAGCGTGCGTACGAGTGAATGTGATTATGTAAGTGTCGAAGCGTCGGCACGTAAGAATGATCGGGAAGGTAAGGTAGGGGCCAGATAAACCGTTTGCGCACAAGTAGGTGATCGGACGAGGGACGAGGCGATACCGACACAAGGGTCAGGGAGTAGAGCGCGAGACGGAAAGGGTGGAGGGTAAAGGCCAGTAGAGTTTTGACCATAGAGAGAGAGAGAGAGAGAGCTGTCGAACGCGAAGAGAGTGTCTGCACCATTTTTACTTTCTCGTTTTCGTGGCCAGTATTCGAGACGAGCATCTCGTTGGTAATTCCTTTTCCTAGGGTGTACGCGGAGATCGGGAAAGGGGGTCGAGCGGCACGACGGGAAAACGCGACGAGTATGTGAAGGAGAGAAAGTGACGCCACCCGAGGTACCGTGAGAGCGAGAGAGAAGAGAGGAGAAATAGGGCTGATCCAAGCCTGCTTGGCCCTGAGCGCTGGTCGCCCTGCCGACGAGGCGTCTTCCTCTGACAACCCTAGCCAAGCCGAGAAGGAGGGGACCTTACGCTGCCGGGGAGCAGGATCAAGGGACTCCGGAGCGTCAACTTCCCGGAGCACCATCCGCGACGACACAGCCGGCTCACTCGCCTGTGAGAGTCGAGCAGCTTAATTCAAGGTACCGTGAATATGCTAGCGGGGACACAAAGGGGAGGAAAACATCGAGAGTCACTAGCGAGGGCGAGAGTCGCGAGACAGGGATAGGGAGCGTGGTTAGTGCGCCCCAGTCGGGCCTCCACCGAGACGCAGAGATGGGCACGTCGGGCCAGCGTGTGGGTAGAGGGGACCTGGTCCTGGACCGAGAGTAGCGTGAGAGAGAAAGTGGGTGTTAAGGCGCGTGAGTGTGTGCGCGTGCAAGCGGACAAACGTGGCTCTCTGAGCGCACCATCTACCTGAAAAAAAAAGACGGAATTCCATGTGTGATTACTTCTGTAATACCTTCAGGAAAGCCATGTGGCATTACATATGGTTTTACGTATGGCATTACGTAAGGGGTTTTAGCTTGGTAATGCCAAATGTAATTCCATTTAAAAAAACACACAGACTTACAAATTGGAAAAAGGAAAAAAATTTTGTCATCTAGAAATAACTGCAGAATACTGTAATGCGTCATTTACTGTGAACGAGTAGTGTTACCATCTGGATGATAACTCGAAAACAAGGGGGTTCATGTTATATTTCAGGAATAAAAAAAAAAAAATTGAAAAATTATTTTTCTCTATAGAAGTAAAATCAGCTGAACCCCCTTGTTTTGGAGTTATCATCCCGATGGTAAGACAATTTGTTATTCGCAAATAGCTTATTATGGTNCTAATTCTTAACTGCAAATAACTTATTATGGTATTTTGCAGTTATTTCTAGATGATAGAAATTTTTTCTTTTTCCAATTAGTAATTCCATGTGTTTTACCATATGGAGTTACATATGGCATCACCAAGCTAAAACCCTTTATGTAATGCCATATGTAAAACCATGTGTAATGCCATATGGCTTTCCTGAAAGTTTTACAGAAGTAATTCTACATAGAGTTCCGACATTTTTTTTTAGGTGGGCACTGGCGTTGTGGTTGCGATCAAGGGCTTGCGCCGTGGCATCGGGACCGAGAGGAGTGTACGTGAAGTGATTGTAGGTAGCGGTTATTTTTATTTCAAAAATCTATAAAATAAAGTCAACATCAATCTTTGTTGTTCATTTGCCCAAGACGCGAATCCCCTTTTGAGACAGGTCCAGTGAAGGGGCGAGTAGGAAGATCGTCGTCGAGCAGAGACGTACGAGAGAGAATAATTTCGATATTTTCTCTCCAACGGCAAGTCACCTTGGGGAATATAAAATATACGTCATATTAGTTACCAAAGTGGAAAGTAAGCGCTTCGGGTCGCGTGGTGAATGGCACTTGTGTTATTTTACTTATTATATTAATAACTAAAATGGCCCGTAACCGCCTTGTGTTGTGTGGTGATCGGCGCTTGTGTATTTTATTTGTTTTATTTATTAATAAAGCGGACAGTTAGCTCCTCGGGTTGTGGGTTGATTAGCTCTTGTGATATTTTGTTTATTTTATTTAATAACAGAATTGCTAGTAAGTGCCGTGTTGTGTGGTGATTGGCACTTGTGGTATTTTATTTATTTTTTTATTTAACAAATCGGCCACAAAGCGCTCCGTGTTGTGTGGTTATTGGCTTTTGTGTTATTTCATTTATTTTATTAGTTGATAAAGTGTCCAGTAAGCGCCGCGTATGGAGTGGTGATTGGTGCTTGTGTTATTTTATTTATTTTATTAATTAACAAAGCGGATAGTAAGCTTCCCGGGTCGTGTTGTGATTGGCTTTTGTATTATTTTACTTTTTTTATTAGTTGATAAAGCGTCTAGTAAGCGCACCGGGTTGTGATTTGCGCTAGTGCTATTTTATTTATTTCATCAATTAACAAAACTGCCCGTAACTGCCTTGTGTTGCGTTGTGATTGGCTGTTGTGTATTTCATTTATTTGATTAGTGGATAAAGTGGGCAGTATGCGCCCCGGAATGTGTAGTGATTGGCTTTTGTATTATTTAATTTATTTCATAAGTTAATAAAGCGTCCTGTAAGCGCACCGGGTTGTGTGGTGATTGGCGCTTGGGTTTTCTTATTTATTTTATTAATTAACAAAGTGACCAGTAAGCGCACCGAGTAGCGTGGTGATACGTGCTTGATTAATTTTAATCATTTTATTATTTAACAAAGAGGCTGATAAGTGCCCTGAGTTGTGTGTTAATTAGTTCTTGTGAAATTTTATTTATTTTGTTTGGCAATAAAGTGGCCAGTGAGCGCCCCGTGTTGTGTACTAATTGACGCTTGTATTCTCATTATTTCATTATTTAACGAAGTGGCTAGTAAGCGCTTCGAGATGTGAGGTGATTGGCGCTTGTGTTATTTTGTTTATTTCATTAATTAACAAAGTGTCCCGTAAGTGCCCCAAGTAATGTGGTTTTGTTAATTAACAAAATGGCCAGTTAGCGCTCCGGGTTCTATGGGGATTGGCTGCTGTGTTATTCGATTTATTTTGTTGGTCAAAAAAATATCCAGTACGGTTTTATGGTGATTGTCTCTTGTGTAATTTTATTTACTTTATTAATTAACAAAGCAGCCAGTAAGCGTTCCAGATTGTGTGATGATTGGCTGTTGTGTTATTTTATTTATCTTATGAGTTAATAAAGTGTCCAGTAAGTGCACTTGATTGTGTAGTGATTGGCGCCTATCTAATTCTTATAATTTTATTAATTAACGAAGCGTGCAGTAAGCGCTCCAAATGAAACGTTGATTGGCTCTTGTGTTATTTTATTTCTTTTATTAGTTAATAAAGTGGCCAGTAAGCGCCCTATCTTGTGTACTGATTTGTGCTTGTATTGTTATCATCTCATTAGATAACAAAGCGGACAGTCAGCGATCCAGAACGTGTGGTGATTGTCGCTTTTGTTATTGTTTAAAATTCAAGGTCTTTATCGAGTTTTGTTGGGTGCATTAAACAAAATATAGACCGCCTTAGCTAACTGCATTTAGGAGTCTCTAGCGTGTGACTATAGGACTAGATGTATGCGTGTGTATATGCATGGGTGGGAGTGTAGCTCTGCGCAACGTGTGCACTGATACACGCGAAGTGCGGAGCAGTCTCCTTCGTACATAGCTAGCGGACAGACGTGTTTCATCGTATTTGCTCCTGCAGCTCCTTTTCACGTGTTGCGCTGCCCACGCGTATACCGGCATAACTCTGCCATCTTTTTCTTTTCAGTTATTTGAACACCACTGTAAATTCAGTTTTATTACTTACCTTTCTGTTCACAACTAGTTTAATAGTTCTCATCTACTGCGATTGTTTTCTAATTCTATTTTCAAGTGATTCGATCTAATACGCTCAATAATGATTTCTAGGTCATATAATACCTTTTATTATTTGCTTGAATAAAGTAATTTGGTTGTGTTTATTGTTGTTTAAAATAAGTGCAGTGTTGTGTGTCATTTTATTTTAACACCTACTACGGCGCCCCTTCAATACCCAACGTCCTTTCCCCAACCTGGTGTGCTCCCAGTCCCGGCAAAAAACCAACCAAAGACCAGGAGCTTTACTGGCTTTTGACTTTTTCATACAGTTATTTTATTTATTTTATTAGTTAATAAAGTGTCCATTAATCGCACTGGGTTGTATGGTGACTGGTGCCTGTTTTATTTTTATAATTTTATTAATTAACGAAGCGTCCAGTAAACGCTGCAGCTTGTGTGTTGATTGGCTCGTGTGTTATATTATTTACTTTATTAGTGAATATAGTGAGCAGTAAGCCCCCCAAGAAGTGTGGTGATTGGCGCTTGTATTATTTCATTTATTTTATTAATTAACAAAGTGCCTCGTAAGCGCCAGTTGTGGAGTGGTGATTGGCGCTTGTAGTATTTTACTTTTTTTTATAATTAACAAAGCGGTCAGTAAGCTTTCTAGGTTGTGTGTCGATTGGCTTCAGTTTTATTTTATTTATGTTATTAATTCACTTAGTGGCCAGTAAGCGCCTCAAGTAGTGTGGTAATTGGCGCTTCTTTGATTTTAATTATTTTATTATTAAATTAAGCAGCCAGGAAGCGCCCCGAGTAGTGTGGTAGTTGTCGCTTTTTCAATTTTAGTTATTATATTAATTAACAAAGCGGCCAGTTAGTCTCACGGGTTGTGTGTTGATTTGCTCTTGTGTTATTTTATTTATTTTACTAGTTAATAATGTGGCCAGTAAGCGCCCCGTGTTGTGTACTGATCGGCGGTTGTATTATTATTTTATTAATTAACAAAGCAGCCAGTAAGCACCTTGGTTTTGTGGTAATTGGCTCTTGTATTATTTAATTTATTTTATTAGTCAACAAAGAGGCCAGTAAGCGCCTTGGGTTGTGTGGTTATTGGTGCTTTCGTTATTATTTAAAGCATTTACTTTTAAGTGCCCAGTAGGCGTTTTATGTTGCTGGGTTAAATTGTATTGGATTATTGGGTTTAATAGCTTGGGGTTTGTTTATTTATTATGTTAGAAATTTCGTTGTGTTATGTGGGTTTTTGCGTCTTGCTTCATATACTCAATTTGAATTTCGCGCTATTTTGGATGCCACTCTCGGGAGCACTGATATTCACTGCATCGCAAAAAATTATGGAAACAACTAAGAGCAGAACTACATGTTTCACAAATAACATGATGAAATTTGTCCCTAGATTAGGAAGGGGCCAACTCCAGTAAGGATTTTTCTTACAAGTAGAGCATCTAGTAGAGCAAGCTTGGATTTTCACTATCTACAAATCTGAAGAGCTAGCAGAAACTACACAATAATTTGACTTGTTCTATGGGCCAATTAACTGACCACCTAAAGAAAATGTAGGATCCAAAACTGTTTACATTAACACATAGAACATTCAAAAAGGTATCTTAATGATTTTCTTACCCACAACAAGTCCTCGAAAATCTCTTTCGAAAATGAATTTACTCTTTTACCTACCTTCTGTTAATGTGCTCTAATAAAAACCAATAAAAAATTGTTCTATAGGTTTCTTATCGTTATTTGCACCCTTAAATCCAGATTAAAACTGTAATGGTCAAAAATGGTCTTTTTATATTGTTTGTTGTAACCAGGACATAATTGAATAAAAATAGATTAATTAAGTCATGTCCTACCATCCACATGGAAACACCAAAACGGGGGGACTAAGGAATTTTTTACAAACTTTTAATAAAAATTAAAATCTAACTTTTTTTTTTAATAGACATGTTAAATACCTTCTACATATTAGGTTATATAATAGCCACCAACAAAGAAGTACGACGTATTCGAAGGGAAAAATATGGGAAAAACCTTTTTTATTGCTTAATAAATTACAAATTAAAGAAAAATAAATGATACAAATAATGCATTTTTTCGATCATAATCATATAAAAAATGAATCAACAGTTAACGACATATGCAATTAAAACATGTAAACGTGATTATAACGCATTGAATTGAACGGCTGAACAATAAATATACCATGGATTTTAAGTATATACGCGCAGGCCTGTATTCAGTTCTATGGACTGTTGTCCACTAACAATTGCATGATTGACCCCGATGGGCTTGTATTGATCAAAGTAACTGATGTCCCTTTACAGAATGTGTATCCAATCAAAAATATCCAGGTGGATTTCCACTTAATAATCCAGCTGGAAATCCAGCCATTTTCAGGTCGATCCACGTGGATTTTCCAGCCCATCAAGGTGGATATCCAGATCGATCCACGTGGATTTTCCAGCCTATCCATGTGGATTTCCAGTTCGACCCACGTGAATTTTTCAGCTGATTCAGGTGAATATCCAGGTCAATCGACGTGGATATTCCAGCCGATCTAAGTGGATATCCAGGTCGATTCACCGGGATTAATTGACCTGGAAATCCAACTAAATCTGCTGGAAAATTTACGTAGATCAACCTAGATATCCACCTGGATGGGCTGGAAAATCCACGTGGATCGACCTGTAAATCCAACTTTGGCTGGAAAATTTACGTAGTTTGACCTGGATATTTAACTGGATCAGCTGTAAAATCCTGAAAATCCAGCTGGATTCTTAAGTGGCTGAATGCCTCTATTGCGTAGACATTTGTCCACTAACAACTGCGTAATTGACCCTGATAGGCTTGAAATGAAGTAAGGGACTGTTGTCCTTTCACCAGTTATTTCTAATTACAAAGAAAATATATTAGCTTTGTATAATTATTGATGCATAATCGAATATTGAACACGTATATTAGTTCATACCCGGATAAATTATCTCGTGTGTAAAAGGATAGTCAACGCTGGTGATTGCACGACAACGTACGACGATGCACGCGCACTTGTTTTAACAAATACGTTCGCGAAATTGTTTTCGCTTCTGCGTTCGGTAAACAAGAAGGACTCATGTATCCTAATCTATTGTTATAGCACACACCGCGTTGACAAATAAAACGTTTTTCTGTGAATGTGATTAAATTAAATCTAACGTTATTGCACGATTTAATTTCCAATCGTGGACCGTAAAGTATGTTGCACTATAGCTAATTGCTGCGCAAAATTAATCGGGATGGACATTATTTATACGTTTAGAATCGCAAACTGCTCTCGAACTTGAAATGAAGTTTTGATGTACTAATGACAATAGCTTTCCCTACAAAAAATTTTAGCGCTGAAGTAAATCGCTAACTACATCGTTGAGTCTGCGTTTATTCCATGTTGAATCAATGCTAATTCAGCATTGAATCAGCGTTTGTTGAAAACAATATTAGTAATTAACTTCAAAACAGTGCATTTTTTATGTTAGCATTGCAGTTTGCAATTAAAATAGATTATTTTGAAGCTTGCAACCTGTTACCACAACATGTTCTCCAGTTGATAATAAGTCAACGTTGATTCAACGCTGAATCAGCATTGATTCAACATGGAATAAACGCAGACTCAACGATGTAGTTAGCGATTTATTTCAGCGCTAAAATTTTTTGTAGGGAAAGCTATTAACGCAGAATCAATATGAATGAATATTGTTAATTAAAACTTATCGAATCGAGTGTGACACGCAACGCACTAATACTTGAACACGAACATATAATGATCACAAATGAGAACTTAAAATAAAATTAATGCACAAATCCGAAGATAAGCTGGTGAATTCCAGTACAATTGAACAGAAATATACATCAAATAAACGAAAATCAACAAGGATCAGCTTGGCATACTCGCTCATTTCTCTTGCGTGTTAGCTGGTCGCGCTCGCTTGCCAGAATACTTCTAAAACGCGGCGTCCCTACAACTCTTACTCTCTCTTTCTGTACCCTACCTATATGTGGTTGCGCCTGCGCCGACTTATGAAGTCAAGTTTTCGCGGAAAATATTTTAACAATAGATATAAAAAACAAATACAAAATTTGAGTTAAAAACACAGTCTTTATGAAATAGTGAAATTATTCAAACAATTAGAAATCTAGAGTATAGTTTGCAAAAAATGAATCATAATAATAGTGAAATAAAAAGCAAGATAAGAAAAAAAATCATGCAAGCTATAAAAACGTACAATATTAATAAAAAATTAAAACTAGATAACATCGAGCGTTCAAATATTTTTAATTTAAAATGTACAAGAGCGTATAATTATTGAGTTTTGATTGCTAATTGTTCTATTGTTTACAATGAGGTGTCATTACAGATGTTTCTTTCAAGAAGGGTCGTATTAAGATTGGTTAATATGTCGGTAAGGTCATAGTAAGCTTCTTTAAGCTACTCTGTGGTGATGTGAGATATTAATTATTGACCAATATTCGAGTATTATTCTTATGTCTTGTGTCTATTAAAAAACGATTTCTGGGTTAAAATTTGATTGGTGAAATTCGGGTATTACTTCGACGCTCGTCATTTTTACGATTGTAAATATAATTTAACTGAAGAACATTCTAACATATGAAAACAGAATGAAGATATTCTGAGTGAGAAAAGGCAATTTTTTTCTTTTTTTTTTTGTATTTCATAGTTATGTCTAGGTATTGCTGCAGTTATAGGTTTTTAAGATCTCGTAAGCGATTATCGACTCATTTGGCATGTAGACGGCACTCTTTGAGAGTGGCATAGTAGTATGCGGGTGGGCACATGTATCGACCTACTGGGGTTTTAAGCCCTTTTATGAAACAAGCTATTGCTAGTTTTTCGCGCTCCTAGGACGTAAGTGTTATCTCTGGCTAGTTGCGTTGTGCTATTTTACCAGTTTTAATATATAACTAGTACACCACCATTTCTATGAGAGTAATTTGTCGTTGATTCATCTTTACCTTGTTTTGTTTAAATTATTGCGTCATTGATATTGATTAAATGGTTGAAAAAATTTCGTTTTTGAATTCAGTTTAAAGATTTTTTTTTGTTCTATGTTAAAAAGGTTTTTAAACTTGTATTTTTGAGTTCTTAGTATAGATGGCTGGAGATGAAATCTGTTGAGTGTCGGTTTTTGGAGGTGCAGTGGCTGTAAGAGAGTCTACATATATATTGTTTCTGTGAGTTGATTTACTGATATTTGTTGGTAATTTGGTGAGTATGTTGCAGTGGCATTTCCTCCGTGGCCTGAGTTTTCGCCGTCGATCAGCGATCGGACCAGATGTAGTGGTAGATTCGTGAGTGAGTTCCAGATTGCACCTTAAATGTGAATTGACCATCCGTAAATGCTGTGCAGAGCGTAACCGTAAATAATTGTGTCTAGAATAAATTTAATGGTTCTGATAATTATTATTGTGATAGAAGTGACACTTGCCGAGCCTGAAGAAATAAATTTTTGACACATTTTCGGCATTTTGGAGATTTTTAATAATTCGGGATTTTTTGTTTCTTGATAACTACTGAGTTCGGATTGTGCAGTTTTCGGAGGTTCCGAGTAAGAGTGCTCTGTTTTTTCAATGCATAAGAAGTTGTATGGAATACTTGTGTATGCGACAGAATTGACACGCTGTTTTTGAGAATGCTTTGTGTTATTTATTCTAGTTTCAATATAAGTATTACGAAGTTTCGTATTTTTGAGTAATTTTTATAGTTATTGATTTGTACTTGATAAGTGCGAAATATCTCGTTTTCTATTAGGCCGTATGTTTCTATGCGGTAATAATTTGTTATAATGTTAAATTCGAAAAAGCATTCATGAAAGCTTTGAATGATGTACCCTTGAGTTTTAAATTCTCCGTTCGTCATACCTTTTCGCTGCAAAATGGTCTCTTGAAAAATTATGATGTTAGATAGATCAACGGAATATTTAATGAGTGAAGCCTCAGCACCGGTGTCGAGAATAAACGAAAGAGGTCGATTGGTTTCACTGAATTTAAATATTACAGAAGATGTTTGTGTTGTTTGATATTTGGTGAAATAGTTTTGTTAACTATTTTCTGTTTTCGGAAGATGTTAGAGTTACTTTGCTGGTTCTATCCAAGCTTCCCCTCTGAAAAAAACCTGACTCGTTTTCCGATACCTCTTGCTTGATTTTTTCTTTGAAGGCTTTTTTTTACGTTTCTTTTTCCAGTGACAAAATTTTTTGCAATAGGTGCACGCTTTTTGATTCTTTCGATCATAATTAATTGAGTTTCAAGCTTGTTGCTGAGTGTATTGATTTTGTAGATTATTATATGATGGTTGACTCCATGACACGTCCTTTTTTGGTGACGTGTGTATAAATTGTATAATGGTGTAGGCGATTGTCTCGGACGACGTTCGGTTGTGGATTGTGAAGCGTTGTAGACGGGCGTGGCTTGGCGTGTGCTGGCTTTAATAGAATTATAGCGATACCAGAAATTGCCTGCTATGTGCCCTCGTCGTTCAAAAATTTGTGTTTTTTTCTGGAGTTTCGATAAAGTTAATTCTAGCATTGTGACTTTGTCTATTAGTTATAATTTTTACTGTTTCTTGTAAACGTTCGGGTTCATAACACGCAACGTCTCTTTTGATTTCTACAGCTTGAGTTGTAACACTTTCAAAGTTGTTCTCGTGGCCCATTCGTGCTTTTATTACCCAGTATTTTATGTTTTTAGCCCTTTGATGAAATATTTAACTTTGTCATGCTCTAGTTTTGTATAGAATTACTGATGCATATGACAGCTATGGAGAGTACCTTTGGTTAATTTATGGGTGCTAACTTTGACGCTATGAGAAAAGGATATGACACTCGCTTTTTTTTGTTTGAACGCTGGTTGTTTACCCTTTATTTAATACATTTTTTTTGCGGATCCGAAATCGTTTGTAAAAAACATTGCTATTTCTTCGATGGTGTCAACGATTTTATTTTTAGTGGAGAGTCATGCTCCTTCTTAAAGTCACATTTTAATTAGGTTTTCTAAATCGTGTTCGTTTGTTTTTGTAATTATGTGGAATGTTTCTCTGCAGTCGTCAAACGAAAGGTTCGGAGTGGGATGTTTGGAGAGTCAGTGACAAGCCCCGCTAAGCCTAGTGTGTGCCCATGATGTTTTCACATGTACAGAACTATTATAGGTAAGAAGTAAGAGCAAAAGAAAAAGAGGGAAGGAGCGGAACAGAGAGATAGTGCATGAGGTAGCGACATATAAGGTACCATTGACCATCACGTGTTTATCTTTATGATCAATATACCTCTGTATTATACGCTCAGTTGCAGTTTGCCATAAGCACAAGTGCTACTTTGAACTCAAAAGTATGTCATACATGTACATACATATGTGGCGTCTCAGCCACAGCGACCAGTTTCGTGCTCAAGACGAAAGCAGGCCATCGTCCCAAGGAACATCTTTTCCTGCGCACGCGCGAGCCAACTCACACACCCACTGCACCTCGTGCCCAAGGCCAACAACTCCTGGCGCGTCACCGGCGACTATCGCCGCCTCAACAGCATAACAGTACCAGACAGGTACCCCCTCCCAATCATCGAGGACATGCTACAAGAGAGCCAAGGTCAGGTTTTTACGGTCATCGACCTACACAAAGCTTTTTACCAGGTACCCATCGCCAGCGGAGACGTAAAGAAGACGGCCGTCACGACACCCTTCGGCCTCTTCGAGTTCCTCGGCACATCACTTGGCCTCAGAAACGCCGCGCAAACAATGCAGCGCACGATGGACCAGCTGCTGCGCAAGCTTCCCTTCGTTAAGGCCTACATCGACGACATCCTCGTCGCGTCACAGACGCACGAGGAGCACCTTCAGCACCTCCGCCAGCTGTTCACCGTCTTGAAGCAAGCAGGCTTCAAGGTAAACCTGGCGAAATGCACCTTCGGCAAACCTCAGGTCATCTACCTGGGCTACCAGGTTTCGTCAGAAGGTTGCCGGCCACCAACAGCGAAGGTAGAAGCCATCAAAGTTTTTCCCAAGCCAACCACAGCGTCCGAACTTCGACGGTTCCTGGGAGTAATAAATTACTACCGCAGGTGTGTCCCCCACGCCGCGGAACTGCAGGCGCCTCTCAACGAGCTGCTCAAGGGCCTGCCCAAAAAAGCTAAGCTCAAATGGACCACACCAGCATCCCAGGCGTTCGACAAATGCAAGGCCAGCGTCATTGACGCCGCTTGCACAACATTCCTGGCCCCAGACGCCCCCTTGGCGCTCCGCACGGACGCCTCGAGCACAGCCATCGGCGCGGCTTTGGAGCAGCTTCAACCGGATGAGTCGTGGCGCCCTCTGGGATTCTTCTCACACAAGCTAGACCCCACGCAGGCCAGGTACAGCACGTACGACAGAGAGCTCCTAGCAATCTACGCCTCTGTTAAACATTTCGAGAGAATACTAGAAGGCCGCCCATTCACCATCTTCACGGATCACCGGCCCATCACCTTCGCTGCCTTTCAACCAGCAACCAAGGCTTCACCTAGACAAGCGCGCTACCTTGAATATATTCTCAGGTTTAACTCACGCCTGGTCTACGCTAAAGGTGAAGACAATGTCGTGGCTGATGCCCTCTCCCGGCCGCGAGACGACCCCGAGACACCGCCCCCTGAAGCTTCAACACTAGCTGCGAAACCAATCGAAGTAGCGACCACCGACGTCGCCCCAACGACTCAGCTGCAGACACCAGTCGCCACCATCGCAATGCCCTCGATCCTCAGCCCAGCCGTCATCGCCCAAGAGCAGGCGCACGATGCAGAGCTCCTCGACCTGATAGGCAACCCAACGAACAACCTGGTACTCCAACAGCTCAACATTGAGGGCCACTACGTCTATGGAGACATCACGCAAGGCGTGGTGCGGCCGTACCTACCGGCGTCTCTCCGGCGCACAGCCTTCGACGTTGTGCACGCTCTCGCACACCCCAGCGGCAAAGCCACGGCCCGCACCCTGAGTCAGAAGTTTGTCTGGCCAGGAGTACGCAAAAACGCCTTAGCCTGGGCTAAAACTTGCGAAGCCTGCCAGCGCTCCAAAATTAGTCGCCACAACCGATCAGCGCTAGGCAGATTCACCGAGCCCGACAACCGCCTGGAACATGTCCACATAGACATCATCAAGATGCCTCTAGTCGCAGGCATGCAGTACTGCCTTACGATCATTGATCGGTTTACTCGCTGGCCACAAGCGATCCCGCTGTCCAACATCCAGGCACCCACCATCGCCAAAGCCTTTTTCGATCACTGGATCAGCTTCTTCGGAACCCCGCTCCTCATCACCTCAGACCGTGGTGCCCAATTTGAGTCGAGCCTCTTCAAGGAACTGGCCCAGATAATCGGCACAAAGCTGTGCCACACAACCTCGTACCACCCACAGTCCAATGGCATGGTGGAGAGGTTCCACAGGACCCTCAAAGCAGCCCTGCGCTGCTGCCCGCAGTCTTGGTTAGACTGCCTCCCGACTGTGCTCCTGGGACTCCGCACAGCATACAAAGAGGACCTGCAAGCCTCTCCAGCGGAAATGCTCCTCGGATTCTCACCCAGAATCCCAGGGGAGTTCTTCACCACCGAGTCAGTCCAGGCCAACCAGTCTACGTTCGCGCGGAGCTTGCGACAACTCCTCAGAGCCATCAGACCAGTGCCTGCCTCGAATCACTCAGCCCAGCACCCGTTCTGCTTCAAAGATCTGTCAACCTGCTCGCATGTCTTCAAGCGTGTCGACAGAATCCGAAAGCCGCTGGAACCACCCTACACCGGCCCACATCGCGTTATTCGCCGTCTCGATAAGCGCAACTACGTCCTCGACACCAACGGCAAAGAAGAGGTGGTGTCCACGGACACGCTCAAGCCGGCATACATGGAACAAGCTGACTCCTTCCTCGAGCAGCCCACAGCGCCAAGCACAGCTGCTCAGCCGTCACCGCAACCCCTGCCGCCTGCACCCAACACCGCAGCTCAGCCGGAAGCGCCCAGCGCCGCTGATCAGCCGTCGCCGCAACCGACGTCCACCCCAACTATCCAAGCCGCACAGTCTTCAGCAACTCGCCATGTCTCGTTCCCGGCTCTTACGCCGGTCACTGGGGAGGGAGTGGATGTGGCGTCTCAGCCACAGCGACCAGTTTCGTGCTCAAGACGAAAGCAGGCCATCGTCCCAAGGAACATCTTTTCCTGCGCACGCGCGAGCCAACTCACACACCCACCGCCGGTGCCCTACAGCTGAGGGAGAAGAGTCGCGCGGCGCTATACATTTTTCTTCTACTTAGAGCTCTCGACGTGAGCAGAGCGAAAAAGTCCGATTGTACATAATGAAATAAAGTCTTTTGTATTCTCATAATAAAATCTGTTGCGTGTGCTTATTTCCCCTCGTGCTCCTTTTCTTGTGGAAGCACAGCTTCGGCTGTGTAGAACAATGCA
>NW_019384269.1:932417-964265 GCF_000648655.2 Copidosoma floridanum | reverse complement strand
CATACAATGCCGCTTTCCGGAACAAGTTCAGTACCATTCTGATGTTCGGTTCCCACAATGGCGAGTACAGCTTCATACAAGTCGTTGGTTTTAAAGCTTGCACCACCGCTGTTGTTACCCGTTTTAGAAAAAAATTTTTTTTTTTCAGCTTGATACTTTTTGGCTTTTCCACGGAGCCTGTCCCAGTGCTAAAACATTTTATATTTCATATTATTATTATATTTTTTTCATTATTGTCATGCATACACACATTGAAATGTTGAAATGGGATATAATTATGCATGATATAATTATCATAATAATTATTCTAACGTCAATGCACTGCTGTCTTGTCTTCGAAGGCCCGAAACGGTTAACTTCAAAAGCTAGCCTATCGCCTTGCTCATCTCGAAGTTGCTGCCCGTTAGCACCCGTGCGCCGTTTCGCCGCATAATTGCTGTGATTTTTCATGTAATTTATTACACACCATCTCTGTTTCTCATTCATTTGCAGTCTTGTAGTCCTACGGTTAATGTATCATTTGATATAATTTTTAATGAAAAAAATTAATATGTAAGCGCTTTTTTACGTAATTAGATTTGTTCGATTCAACTGTCCAGTGCGCTTCGGACACCCAACCGAACTCGAGTTTTTGTCTGGAGCGCACCGAAGAGTTCCGGGCTACTTCTGATATATATGTCTATTCATGAGCGAACAGAACTAATTTGCTCATAGACGAGATAATTTATTATCTACAATGTCAACATGGCAGTAATATTACTATTTGTTGGTTACTACTAAACAAGAAATGTATCAAAACTGTCTAGTAAGTTATACAATTACAGAATAGTATAGACATAAACACGTCTTTCTGTATTGTTTACATACATGCAAATAGTAATGTGTATGTACATTGGGATTCACCCGGAACTGTTCGGTGCGTTCTGGACAAAAACTCGTGTTCGGTTAGGGTGTCCGAAAGTCCGAAGCTCAGAGCGCACCATACAGTTGAATCGAACAAACCTATTATACACCTATAAAATTATTTTTCCATACTTATATACCGAAATTGTTCACTATGACTTTTGCGTATGCTACAGCAACTTAATTTTTTTTTAAATTTGTGTAAAAATACCCGCTATCAAGATAATAACATTGCATGTTAATATTATTGTTTATTTACGAGAAAATTGAAAAAAACGGAACTCCAAAATCGATACATTTTTCGGACGCCATTTTGACGGTCTTAAAATAAAAAAATGAATGTGCCCGTTACAGTATCGTAAAATTTGAGTCTTTACAAAAAAAATGAGCCCTAGATGAACCTTTTTTGGCGACGGAAATAGGGTCAAACAGCATTAAACATTTAAGGTCTTTTTTATGAACAAATAGAATTTCTCGGTAACGAGTCAATATTTTTTTACGAAAATTTTTTGTGTCTTGAGGAACATAAAAGACACATTTTTCCCAAGTTTCAAGTACCCAGAAGCTTTTTCCGCTTAATGAAAAATAAATCAAAATTTTGGGAATTTCAGTGGTGTTTTTTAATTATTTAAATAAATATTTGACCAAATTGAACTCTACAGGTCGCAAATTTACCGGATTTTTATTACCTACACATTAGAAAAAATTCAATACCTCTAATGTTAATAGTCGCAGAGCAAATCAATTATATGTCCGTTTTTCACGATTTTTCCACATTACAACGTCAATTTGACATCCTTCCCGACCTCCAAATTGGGATCAAATTTAGGACGATGTTCCTGAACCTCATATGAGCACAACAAACTATGTTAAAACCTGTAGTTAATTAGATCCAAAACTCCCCTTTTTTTCTAATTCCTCTGGGCTATAGGAAGTAGGGTGATAATGTCCGCCGTTTGAGGCTCATGGAAATAGGCGTGAGCTTGAAAACGCAGCATTTAGCATATATATACGTTACGATACACTGATATATATAAGGATACATACATACATACAAGTACATGACGAAAGTCCCCAAAAGCCTCACATGGCGACTGACCAATCAGCAACGGTTCTATCGGTGTCTCCTCACTCCATTGAAGAGACTTGTGAAGTTGGCGCCCGTAAAAATTAAATAATTATATTTTGCACCTATTCAGGGCTTAAACGATTCCTCCTCACTTGCGGATTCATCCTCCACTTGAATTTTGATTTGCGGATCAATAGTTTGCGAGATATTTGCAAAATAAAAAGTCAAAAATGGGCGCGGTGCTGAAGTATGAAAAACTTTGTTTTAAGTGCTAAATTGGGTTAAAATCTAATTCTACCTGTACGATTCGATTCCTCCTCATTTGCGGATTACGGAGGTATATTAATTAATGTAATTATATGTCACAAAGTTTGTAAATGATGAATTTAATTATTGAGTGAGAGAATCTAGTAACTTTTGTCTAGTGACTTTTGGTCCAGTGCTCCGTCCCTGTTGTTCGGTACATGTCGCTTACTCCTTACAGCGGGTTCTACAAAATATTTATCGGAATAGAAAACTTTAGTAGGTATTAATCTATTAATTATGAGTTATAAGTTATTCAGCCTTCGGGTCAATACACACACACACACACATACCTTACATACTTCAAGCTCAAGGAAAAATTTATTTGTCAATAGGTACAGATTTTTCATCTTAAGAATCTAATATCTGGAATCTATTGTGGCAAATACTGTGGACTGATATTTATTCATTACGCGCGAAATTTTAATGTTTGTTGTTATTCAAGAAACAAATAACAACACAACTAAAAAGTAGCAGCACAGCTATAATCATCCCAAGACAAGCCACAGTTAAGCACACAAGTAATAATGTTGTTTGGACAAGTTTTAGAAAACGGCCCAAGCATTCAAATTTCGCGCGTAAATGATCAATCAGGCAAATTGAAGATCAAGTTACCGACCAGTGGAAACGGATCAAAGTGACACAGGCTGTGTTCGGCTAAGGCTTTGTTTGTTATTAGGTTTGTTAAGGTCACGTGATCATTTATTATAAGTGCGAGGGAGACAGCATGATATCAACGTCTCACTCGCACTAATCATAAGTGATCACGTGACCTTAACATACTACAAACAGAGCCTATGCAAACACAGCCCCAGTAATAAATTAACAAGTACTTAATTTTAAAAAATGTTTATTAAATGGGTTTACACTAGATTGCACAGTCATCAAAAAATGTGTGTGTGTGTATGTGTGCGCGCGCGTGTGTGTGTGTGTGTATTGACCCGAAGGCTGAATAACTTATAACTGATAATTAATAGATTAATACCTACTAAAGTTTTCTATTCCGATAAATATTTTGTAGAACCCGCTGTAAGGAGTAAGCGACATGTACCGAACAACAGGAGCGGAGCACTGGACCAAAAGTCACAAGACAAAAGTTACTAGATTCTCTCACTCAATAATTAAATTCATCATTTACAAACTTTGTGACATTGAATTACATTAATTTATATACCTCCGTAATCCGCAAATGAGGAGGAATCGAATCGTACAGGTAGAATTGGATTTTAACCCAATTTAGCACTTAAAACAAAGATTTTTTTCGCCCATTTTCGACTTTTATTTTTGCAAATATCTCGCAAACTATTGATCCGCAAATAAAAATTCAAGTGGAGGATAAATCCGCAAGTAAGGAGGAATCGCTTGAGCCTTGAATGAGTGCAAAATAATAATATTTAATATTTACGGGCGCCAACTTCACAAGTCTCCCTTGAAGCTCACTACACTAAGGCCGCAGGCACATGGAGAGCGTAACGCGTACCGCGAAACCATTTGAACCTAAAGAGTGAGAGAGAGGTAAAGTACGCGAACCTCTCTCTCACTCTCATGGGCTCAAATGGTTACGTGGTACGCGTTACGCTCTCCATGTGCCCACGGCCTAAGTCCGACTAATGCGATCTCTCTACCGTTAGCAATGTGCGAAAGAGACAGGTACTAACGCTTAATGCTCTGTCTCTTTCTACTCTTGCTTTAGCGTTGTACACAGAAACGAGCAGTCCATGGTTCTTATATGTCTATGGTGCAGTTTTGGGATGTAGTTCCGGCCAGATTAGGGATTTCTCTAGGACCCAACCTATCTGACGTGGGAAATCACTAGATCAAAAAAAAAATAGTACCGAAGGCGACGCGCGAGATTCAAATGAGGTCCAATAACACGAGCATCCATCACCTGATGACTTAGTGTGCTTACTGGCCACTCTGTTAAATAAATAATTATTAAAATAACACAAGCGCCTATCACCTGATCACCCAGGGCGCTTACTGGAAACTCCGATAAATAAATAATTATTAAAATAACACAAGCGCCTATCACCTGATAACCCAGGGCGCTTACTGGAAACTCCGATAAATAAATAATTATTAAAATAACACAAGCGCCTATCACCTGATAACCCAGGGCGCTTACTGGAAACTCCGATAAATAAATAATTATTAAAATAACACAAGCGCCTATCACCTGATAACCCAGGGCGCTTACTGGAAACTCCGATAAATAAATAATTATTAAAATAACACAAGCGCCTATCACCTGATAACCCAGGGCGCTTACTGGAAACTCCGATAAATAAATAATTATTAAAATAACACAAGCNTTGCATATGTTACCGATCAACTTTCGATTATTTAATAGTGTTGCAAATAAGTGTCCTGGATCATTAGGAAAAAGGTGCTTGACATATTTATTAATAATTGTTTATTTACTAGATTTGCAATTAGCGCCCCAGGTTCTACGGTGATAGGTGTTGTGTTATTAGTAATTATTTATTTAACAGAGTGGCCAGTCAGCGCTCTGGGTCATCAGGTGATAGGCGCTTGTATTATTAATAATTATTTATCTATCCGAGTTGCCAGTAAGCGCCCCGTGTTATTGGGTGATAGGCGTTTGTGTTATTAAAAATTATTTATTTAACAGAGTGGCCAGTAAGCACGCTGTGTCATCAGGTGATGGATGCTCGTGTTATTGGACCTTATTTGAATCTCGCGCGTCGCCTTCGATACTATTTTTTTTTTGATCTAGTGATTTCCCACGTCAGATAGGTTGGGTCCTAGAGAAATCCCAAGTCTGGCCGAAACTACATCCCAACACTGCTATGGTGTAAGATATTCGCTGTGAGAACATGAAGTATAAGAATATAGGGGAAAAGCGCTATACTAGCTCATTACCGGCAGTGACAGCATAGTTAAGTGCAACGGGACATCTGTTCTTGTTGCCACAGCCACGTTATTGGCTACTTCTTCGTCCTGAATCCTACAGTTGATTAAATCTCATGTACGACTCGACCAATAACATAACTGTCAGACAAAGACAGATTGCTCCGTTACGTAGCGAATTCTGCTGTTGCAAATCACGCCCCCTGTTTCCCTCTATTCTTATCAGCGTTGGGTTAGGTGGATTCAATTATATCGGAACTTTTTCCCTAGATCGTATGTATAGCTATACGATCTAGGGAGAATGTTCCGTCGAGCAGACAACACAGCAGTGAAGGGGCATTGCCTAAGACACGCGGAAGCTTCTTGTATGCCTATACAGATTTTTTAGACGACTGGCTCACACGTTTTTAAAGTAGCCACAAAAAATTTATAATAGAAACTGTTTTTTCCTATATATATGGATTTTTTTCACGATTTTGATAATTTCCTGTCGATTAAGCATAAGCTTAGAATGAAATTTTTTTAATGAAAACCGTTTTTTTTCATCATTTACTATTTTTATTGACTACATATTATTTTGAAAATTGTACATAAGATAAAGTTTGAATGGACAATAGTATCTTTTTATGAAATAAACTCATGAAAAGTAACTGAAAATCAAGATAATTTTAAACAGGTAAAACTGGAATATTTATATAGAATTTTAAAAAAAGCACAGCTTGATGTATTTCGGAATTTTGAATACTCTATGCTCAACATTATATAAAAATGCAACGATACAATAAATTATAACGCGTACAACAACTATTATTTTGTTTTTCAACAATCAAAACTTGAGATTTCAGCATGATTCAGGTTAAATTGTGTATATTTATGGAACCATTATGAATAAACAGTATTTTTTACCTTGCACTGCCCTGTAAATAATCTCTGCTCGTCGTTGGCTGGCTGCATGGGTGCGATTTTGAAAACGGCAAGACTCGATGCTTTTAAATATCCTGTAGACAAAATAAAAAGATTTTGGCTCGTCCGTATTATTTTGTAGAATTGTAAATTTTTGGTTAAGAAAATGGAAAAACGTTTCAACGAATGCTAAAATATTGATTATTTATACATAAGTGTACTGGCTAATAAACTACAATTCTTGATTATTTTTGAATTGCATGGCATGTCTAAATTGTGTAAACGANAAGTGTACTGGCTAACAAACTACAATTCTTAATTATTTCTAAAGATGATATATGAAAACATGAAAAAAAAAATTGACAGTCGCGATCGATTTTTTTCTTGCGCGTTTTAACCAAAATTATATGTAACGTAACCAACTTTTTCGACGATTGTGGATTGATTTGAAAATTTACAGTTTTTTTAAATTTCTTATTTATTGGCCCATATCTAGCCAGGTCATTTTTTGCAACAGTTTTATCAGCGCATTTTTTTCGGCTTTGTTGGAGAGAATTTCACACGCTAACTTTTTCGACGGGTTGATGTAAAGAGGTCGATTGATCTTAAAAGCTGAAAAGCTGTTACTGTCGTAAGTCAATCCATATGTGTAAATAACTTTAAATCCAATTATAAAAGATATTGTTCATAAAATGTTTGTTTTAAACATGCATTATCGGTTACGTAACCAATTTTTTGATCATGTATACAACACTACTACTGTATACAACATTACTATGATGAAAAAATTACAACAGTTACAATATTTTGTACAGATATAATGTGCTTGTCGCACAAATTGTAGTACGAAAATGTGCACTTGTAAGAGAGCTGGCTTAGTATGTAGTAGTATCTGCAAATATTGCAATGGGGATACTTGTGACAACGCCGATGTTTCTAAGTTGGTTGACAACTCGATCAACGAAGAGGATACTGCCACAGACCCCGGAAACGCTAATAATTTGCATGAAACAGCAGATAACGAGGATGCCAGTGATACTACTGATGAAATTGATGATCTTGAAGATGACGGGTTTTTAAACTTTACTGAAGAGTTCGATCCATACGAGTTTACGGAAGAAAGTTTGGAGTTGTAAGCAAAGGATTTACGAAATAGTTTCGAAAATGTGGCAACTTATCAATTTATTATCCTTTACTTTTATTAGTGAAATTATCGATCCTGCTCTCTATTTTCAAATTGTTATAGATTTTCGTGCATAGGCACACGATTTATTAAGAGCTGGTGAGGAAGAAAATAAACTTCAAGATGCTTAAAATATTGAGAAAAGTAGAGTTCTTATTCGGTTCATTACCAGCGTTCTACAGATCGTGTGCCTTTGCAAAAAAATCTACAATTTATTTCCCATAATATTAATACACACATATATATGTACTGATAAATTTGTTGTTGCTTTTATTTATGTGTATCGACCTCCAACTAATGATGAGGGACTGGACCACCACCACCATCACAATCTACACGACGAGGGTGATGTCTGTCTCAACACTTTCTTCACGATTGGGCTGACCGACTTTTCTGTTCTATACTGCATTGCACCATTATGCACATGATGACTTTTCTTTTTTTGATCTAGTTTCTACTCTTTGTCTTTAGGAATAATTAAGAATTGTAGTTTATTAGCCAGTACACTTATGTATAAATAATTAATATTTTAGCATTCGTTGAAACGTTTTTCCATTTTCGTAACCGAAAATTTACAATTCTACAAAATAATACGGACGAGTAAAAATCTTTTTTTTCTCTACAGGATATTTAAAAGCATCGAGTCTTGCCGGTTTCAAAATCGCACCCGTGCAGCCAGCCAACGACGAGCAGAGATTATTTACAGGGCAGTGCAAGGGAAAAAGTACTGTTTATTCATAATGGTTCCATAAATATATACAAATTAAACTGGATCATGCTGAAATCTCAAGTTTTTATTTTTGAAAAACAAAATAATAGTTCTTGTACGCGTTATAATTTATTGTATCGTTGCATTTTTATATAACGTTGAGCATAGAGTATTCAAAATTCCGAAATACATCAAGCTGTGCATCTTTTAAAATTCTATATAAATATTCCAGTTTTACCTGTTTAAAATTATTTTGATTTTCAGTTACTTTTCATGAGTTTATTTCATAAAAAGATACTTTTGTCCATTCAAACTTTATCTTATGTGCAATTTTCAAAATAATACGTAGTCAATAAAAATAGTAAATGATGAAAAAAACGGATTTTCATTAAAAAAATTTCATACTAAGCTTATGCTTAATCGACAGGAAATTATCAAAATCGTGAAAAAAATCCATATATAAAGGAAAAAACAGTTTCCATTATAAATTTTTTGTGGCTACTTTAAAAACGTGTGAGCCGGTCGTCTAAAAAATCTGTATAGGCATACAAGAAGCTTCAAACGATATTTCAGTGGATTGAGTGAGTTGGTGCTTCACCGTTAGATAAGCCGTGTTGCCGTGTGTGCACGTGTGCAGCAGCCACACTTACAAACACTCACATTATCTCTGATTCTCTCTCTCCTTCGCTGCTACTGTCGGCGGAATAGTGGGGGACACTGCTGGGTGCAGGGGACTCGGTCACTCTCTCTGTCTCACTTACTCTTACAAGTTAAGTAAATAATAAAATTTCAAATGCGATTTTAACATTGATCCACCACTCGAAAAAATTTTTATTTATTTTTATTGTAATCAGCAGGTCAAATTACATAAAATATCAAAAACGCCTTCTTCTCCAACAACTTTCTAATTCAGAAGTTTCTCGGTTGGTCTATAACCCAACGCTGTATTCTTATACCTCTATGTGTGAGAATAAAGACCAGCAGCGCTTCAACAGATTTTTTTCCAATACCTGAACGTATCGTGAGTCGTGAGCCAATTGTCGTGCCGTGCCGTAAGCAGTAAATCCCGCGATACTTTCGGACTCGGTGACATAAATATTCGTTGCAATTAATTAATTAAGAGCTCGTGTAACTATGCACTTTTAATATATAGCAGTTTGTGTAATGAGTTATCCATAAAAATTTCTTAGAACGAAGTACTTAATCGCAGGTTACGGTCAGTCAAAAATTATTAGCTATTATTTTGACTATAAATTATAGCTGTATTTTTAGCCACAATTAGCTACAATAATAGCTATAATTGACTACAAAGTAGCTATAATCATGTACAAATAACAATTATAAAAAGTAGCTGTTTACAGCTATAAGATTCTAGCGAATTTTAATTAACAGAATTTATTCAATAATCTTTTTTTTGGTAAGGTATATCAGCCATATATGGAGCAGTAATTATTCATATTAAGTATTTAACACGAAGATTTACTCAAGTTTGATTATGTTAATAAATTACCATGGGTGAAAAAGAATAGCGTTTATTGTTGTTTAATTTAAAAGAGTTCGTAAGTAAGTAGAATTTTGAAGCGTACTCTATAGAATAATCAATGAAGTGGGGTGTAAGGAACAGGATTCAGGGTGATTAACTCAGCAAGATGCTCAAGAGGTATTTTAATTAAAAGTATTTATTAAAAATTAGATGACAATGAGTTGTGGGCACAGACAACGTCTCGCGCTTACACGCGCTCTCATACGCTCGCTCGCAGGCCACACGACACGTCTTGCCACCTTCGCGTCTCGAGGTATATCTCTCGATCCCGCTTCTTCACGCGAACACATCAGTAACGCGGCGCTGCAAGCGCCCGTGCGCCTTTCTCTTCCCTAGACCACGCATCACACAACACACACACACACACACGCATACACAAGCTGACTATTGCCGCCCTTCTTTGGATTATAATTCTTGATTTTAAATGCGTATAACAATCGGCCATTCTACACGACGCTTGGACTCCAAGCGTTTACAAATAGTAATCTTCGAGTCCCTTTGGAGGTCGACGCTTTCGTTTTCCATCTAACGGCTGATTGCCTTTTGTGTTTTTCGCATCATTATTTATGGATACATAGGAATTGTCCGTTACACAATCTATATTCGAATCGTCGCTTATATCAAGTCTTTCGCCGTCCGATTCGTCACAAATAGAACTGTCGCTTGCATGCTCGTCATCTTTCGAGTCCTCGTCTTTTTCTTTACACCCTTGCCAGATTTTCATTTGGCTCACATGAGAGGTCGTGTTACCCTTTGCTGATCCTTTCGCATGCAAGTTATTAACGCAGTACGTGTCCGACGGTAAAACCTTTTCGACAACGAATGGACCCTTGTAACGCGATTGTAATTTAGTCGATTCACCCGTTGCGACGGGGTTGGTTTTTATAAAGACAATATCACCCTCGGAGTATTTAACATTCTTTGCCCTCGCTTTATCATACCTTTCTTTAGACTGTTTTTGTTCAACCTCGATTTTTTTACAGCCTCGCGTCTTATTTCTTCGGGTATACGATACGTTTCGTTGTTTACAGTGAGTACACGACTTAGCCCTTCGCGAAAACGCGGTAGATAGGCATATAACATTTCAAAGGGAGTACGACCAGTCGTTTTGCTTATCGAGCCATTTAAGTCGCGTTCGAGCTGTTCGATATGTTTGTCCCACCCCGACGGATCGTCACTAGCTAAGTTAGCTTGAAGAGCGGGAATCATAGTTTGATTTAGACGCTCTACTTGACCGTTCGCCTGAGCGTGACGACTAGAATTTAACGTATGACTTATGCCATTTTTATCGCATAGTTCTTTAAATTTTCCAGACGTGAACGCAGTCCCCCGATCGGTGACGAAACGAATCGGCGCCCCGAAACGGTTTACAAGTTTTTCTAAACATCTTACGGTCGTAGCCGCCTTAACATCCTTTACAGCATAGAGCAGCGCGAATTTAGTCAAATTACAAATTGCTGCTAAAACATATTTATTCTGCTTCCGAGAACTTACGAATGGGCCCAAATGGTCTAAGTGCACGATCGCGAAAGGTCTCTCGCCTGGCGGTATCGGATGCAATTCGCCCTCTCTTTTCCCAGATTTATTCTTTGCGAGTAAGCATTCAATACACGATGCTATATGCCGCCTGACGTAGGCTTTCATTCGAGGAAAATAATAATACCTTTTGATCCGCGCTAATGTACGATCTACACCGAAATGGCTCGTCAAGTCATGGTTTTTAATAACGATCGCTTTCCGCATGTGAAGAGGAACGACGTAGAACTCTCTATTTTCAGAGTCCGTTTTATACAGAATTCCATCCCTCAACACATACCTGGACACTTCGTCCTTTTCTCGTCGCGACCTTTCACGTTCGGGTTTTTCCAAAATTTTAAATTTTCTCGACAGTGTTTCGTCCGAACGCTGGTACATTAAGATCTCGCCCTCGTGTACGCTAATATTGTATATGAACGCTCGCTTCAATTCTTCCGCTGGTTCTATTGGTGCTCGGGACAGCGCGTCCACATGCCTCATACGCTCGCCTTTTCGATGAACAATCAAGTAATCAAACTCTGCGATCGCAGCCAGCCAGCGAACGATTTGAGGATTTTTTGTTTTTAAAGAATTGACGTAAACTAGTGCTTGACAATCGGTGACAATTGTAAAATGTAAGCTAATTAGCCACGGTCTCAATCTTTCCATTGCCCAGACAACCGCCAAGATCTCTAACCGACTAGAATGATACGTACGTTCTACATCTGACGTTCGCCGACTGATTGCATACACAGGGTGCAGACAATTTTTATCGTCGCTTTGCATGAGTATTGCTCCGAGCCCGTCACTCGATGCGTCGGTATGTAGTTCCGTGCTCCTCGCGTTGGGATTGTAATGGGCCAACACCGGCTTGGTACACAGCTTATTTTTGACCGCAACGAAGGCATTTTCGTGTCGCTGTTCCCATACATAAGGTATGTCCTTTTTTAATAATTCAACAATCGGCCCGGTTATTTTTGCAAAGTCTGGCACAAATCTCCGAAAGTAACTGGCCATGCCCAGAAATCTACGTATCTCATGAATATTTTGCGGTCTTGGAAAATCGATAATCGCTCTGACCTTCTGCTCATTTGGCCCTATACCATAACCGTTAATAATGAAACCCAAATACACAATATCGCTCAGACCGAATTTGCATTTCCTCAAGTTTAAGGTAAGTCCCGATTTTTTGAGCAATTTCAACACGAGTTCCAGTTTCTCAAAGAAGGAATCCCAAGTTTTGGCATGAACCAGAAAATCATCTATAAAATTTAACGCGAGTTTATTGCCATAATTCCCAAAAACTTTCTTTATTAATTTCACAAAATAAAATGGAGCATTCATGAGACCAAACATGGCTCTTTCAAACTCACCCGTTTCATCCGGAGTAATGAAAGCGGTTTTCGCCTTTGCTCGCTCGGTCAGGGGCATTTGCAAATACCCGTGTGCTAAATCTAGGGTCGCGAAAATTTTTGCCCCATGCAATTCCTCTAAACCGTCATCAATACTCGGCATCGGGAAATTCATCCTAACTGTTTGTTTATTAAGTCGCCGATAATCGACCACTAACCTGTGCGAGCCATCAGGCTTCTTAACCAACAGACAGGGACTCGCGTAAGCTGAATCAGTTTCACGTGCAATACCGGCTTGCTTCCATTCGCTCACTATCTTTTTCATTATTTCGCGCTGTTCCGCGTTTGCTTTGTACGGTTTTGAGTACACGGGTGCACTACCGGGCAATTCGTCAATGTCCATATATTGCTCATGACAACAGCCGACTTCCAGATCGTTCATAGCTGAGCATTCGCGATACTTATTAAGTAAATTCAACAATCGTTCCTTTTGCTCGGTATTCATCGCGTCAGAAACAGATACGTCGGCCTCGACTATGGGCTCGCGACGGGGGGATAATTCAGGTGCGTTACCGAGTATTGACATAACAATTCCACCTAAAGCGTCGCCTTTCTTTACGAGGAGATTCGAGTCTCGCGTGTTTTGCAAGGGCAACACTAATTGTTCGTTGTTTACCTTCACTTCTACAAAATTAACGCTCGCGCTCGGAATCGCGGAGGTCACACTTGCTCTAACCTCATCGCCCGATTTACAATTTTTGAATACCGTGTCGTCGAAATCGTAAGCAAACTCTGCGCGATTCTTAAATATTAACTTTTCGCCTACCTTGACATACACAATATGAGGCAATTCGGTAAAGTTCCGACCGATGATTACATCATATGGCTGTACATCGTCCGGGACGACTCGACAGCAAACATTGCTCGCTTCGCATTCGTCTACACGCACACATGCTTTCACGATGCCCGGAGAAATAACCTCATTGCCTGATTTCCCGAATCCAATAAGCGTGCTAACAACAGGCATGAATTTATAACCATGCAACAACACAAGAGAAGCTTTTATTGTACAATCTGAGCTGCCCGCGTCGATTAGCACTTCAACGTTTTTACCATTTAACTCGGCAATTTTTTTATATTTATCCGCGCCCGCAGCATGGGATGATATTACAACTAACGTTTCCGCGTTCGGTATTTTTTTTGGTTTTGACAATGCCTAGACACGTGTCCAGCTTGATTACAATTAAAACATACAATTTCGCGTTTTATCGGACATTTTTTCGCGACGTGACCGCTTTCATGGCACCGGAAACACTTTTTATTCGCAACATCACCTGAATTTTTCTCGCTAGGCTCCTCCTTGACAGCAACAGTGGCTGATGTCCCGCCTGCCTGCACCGTGTCGCTGGATCGCTGCGTTGAAGTCTTGTTGCTAGCTGGTCGTTGTCCGTCAGATGTTCGCTGCGCCCCTTGTGTTTTTGCGCCGATGCGTAGCTTTCGGGCATTTTCTAAACCTTCAAGCTCCTGGATATTGTGCAACAGCTCATTTGCATTAGCATGTGTGCGACTTAAGATGGCGGTCGCCGTCGTCTTTGACCATAGCCCAATCGCTATTTGCGTCGTTGTCTCATCAAACGTGAGGTCTAATGCCTTGCATAGACGTAGCTTGTCGAAGAAGTAATCAGCCACGTTTTCATTTAGGCCCTGCACGCGATTCATCATTTCTTGATACCGTTCAGTTAAGGACTTCTGCACCATAAACGTACCCTTAAATGCTTGCCTGAATTGTTGCCAATCAGTAATGGCGTCTATGTTAGCCAGATACCAGTTTCTCGCCGCCTTTTTTAAGTTGCTACGTGCCGTCTCGAACGCCACAGCTTCTGTCCATCGATGCAGGGTTGCCGTCGATTCTAGCTGCTTCAGCCACGCGCGTGCATGACTCGGCCCACTCAGACCATCAAATTCGGCAATGTTATGAGATAGATCTGGTAACACATTATAATGCGTTTGTCCATGGTTGGCTTAAACGTTGTTGATGATCTGCGCATTTTGCTGAACTACAAGCGTCAATGCTTGTAGGAGAGTCGCCATATCGTTTTGCGGTTAATCTTGATTTCCCGCCGCCTGATTGCCTTGCTGTTGTTGCAACAGCAACAACGCATTCGCAGCTTCATCATTTAGCAGCGGCATTGCTCGTTCGAGACACAAAAATTCGCTTGAACAACTCGAAACTTTCTCCGCTTGCTTTTGAGGTGCCTTATGCCCTCTCCTGGCCAACTCCGGCGTCAAGCTCCCCAACGAACTTCTTTGCATGCACCTGCGCACCACACCTTTTATCTCGCTGCTGATCAACGAAAATCCACCACTATCCTCGCTTACGGACCGTCATTTACTCTTAAATTCACAGGTATCCCACTTCTGAATTGTAAGGAACAGGATTCAGGGTGATTAACTCAGCAAGATGCTCAAGAGGTATTTTAATTAAAAGTATTTATTAAACATTAGATGACAATGAGTTGTGGGCACAGACAACGTCTCGCGCTTACACGCGCTCTCATACACTCGCTCGCAGGCCACACGACACGTCTTGCCACCTTCGCGTCTCGAGGTATATTTCTCGATCCCGCTTCTTCACGCGAACACATCAGTAACGCGGCGCTGCAAGCGCCCGTGCGCCTTTCTCTTCCCTAGACCACGCATCACACAACACACACACACACACGCATACACACGCTGACTATTGCCGCCCTTCTTTGGATTATAATTCTTGATTTTAAATGCGTATAACATGGGGAATTCAATTATCAGGGTGATATGCAAATAAATTATGCCAATATTATGTCATTACGAATTAGACTTATTTGCGTCGTCTACATTAATTATTGAATGTTA
Organism: Copidosoma floridanum; assembly: GCF_000648655.2. The sequence goes on along the minus strand of NW_019384269.1, from coordinate 949,022 downwards.
TTTTCAAATCCTTCTTTATTTTTCTAACCCTGTCCTTTATAGGTTAATTGGGAAGCCAATATTGGCCCCACATAATCCCCCATCAGAGAATATAGAATATATCTCTCTAAGTATAGAAGGCCAGGGCAGGCCTTATCTTGTTTCCAACTTTTGAGGCACATAAATTTAGTTAGGTACCCCATAAGGCAGGTGGCGTTAGCGTTGGAGGTAGCGTACCGAAGCAGAAACTGTCGTTACCATGTGGGTCGGTGCTGTAGGAAACAGTTACCATGTGTTTACAGATCAGCTGAATCTATTACCATATGCATCGACGTAGTAGGTAAACCAACTAAAATGTCAATAAAAGCTCCTTTTGAACGTCTTCAATTTTTTATTACCACACTTGATTTGCCTAAATAATAATTATGATCATTTTACGTATGGATGCAAAATGTTACGTATTATATTTATGTGCATGTAAATTATAGTATGATATATAATGTATAGCATTGCAGATCAAAACTGGTGTAAATTCGATCCCCATAAAAAAACTAACTTTGTTTTAAAGTAAAATGTTAGGCGAGTTTGATGTGTTTCGTACATATCGAAAAAAGAATCATGACTCCAACAATAACGTGATATAGTGGTATGTAATACAGTATTTATTTTAATAGCAAACTATAATAATACCAAGTGCCTCTTTCAATACAAAACGAAAGATTGGAAAAGTAACGAGATCAACAAAAAATAGTTACATTGTTTGATACATCAAAAAGTTATTAAAAAGAAATATTTTGATAATAAATAAATATCCTAATTAAATGTCTGAGTAAATAAAGAATTTACAAAATGAAATTAAAGATTTACAAAGTAATAAGATCAAGATAAAATAGTCAAGTTATAAAACATCATTCTAAACCTACAGACTTTTAATAACAAAAACTATGATAATACTAAGTACCTTGTTAAACATGTATAATATTTCTTAAGTTACTTATACGAAAGTATTAAACGAAATGAAAGATTTTAAAAGTAATGAGATCATCAAAAAATAGTCCAATTTGTTGCTACACGAAAGATTTATTATTTACAAAAAATAATGGAATAATAACATATCTTTGTAAAATATCTAAGTAAATAAAAAATTTCGCCAAACGAAATTTAAGATTTACAAAGTAATGAGATCAACAAAAAATAGTCAATTTTTTAAAGATCATCCTGAATCTATATTACAATTGTTTACAATTGCTGAAATACTTAAATAAAGTAAATATTTCATTACAGAGCAAAACATGTCAATATTTTGCAAAATTCTTAAACCTGCATAACTTGCCAGGCTGGCTTTATACTGTTTTTTGGCGAACAATTGCAAGTAAATTTGGAAAAAGAATATATATTATAATTGTTTATGTGAAATTAATCAGAAACCGATTTGCATGCTTATTCATTCCCTTAGCTTTTTTATATAGTACAAATAATTTCTACAGCCTTTAAATATTTTTTATGTCTGTCCGAAGATTTTATGCTTTATTATTTATTTTTTCCCGAAACAAATATTTCAAGTATTACAGCTTCCACAATTCACCAATTTATGAACTTCTTCAGAAAGTAAACGGGAATTTTTACAATTTGTATTATACATCTAAAGTCCAGTTTTGATCTGCAATGCTATACATTATATATCATACTATAATTTACATGCACATAAATATAATACGTAACATTTTGCATCCATACGTAAAATGATCATAATTATTATTTAGGCAAATCAAGTGTGGTAATAAAAAATTGAAGACGTTCAAAAGGAGCTTTTTTTGACATTTTAGTTGGCTTACCTACTACGTCGATGCATATGATAATGGATTCAGCTGATCTGTAACACATGGTAACTGTTTCCTACAGCACCGACCCACATGGTAACGACAGTTTCTGCTTCGGTACACTACTATGGGGTATCCAACCTTAAGTCACTAGCGGAGCAGTAGTAAATCCCTAGTCTATACAGTGTATGTAACCATGTACCGCACTACAGTCAGTGCTTGTTCGGCCGCCCACTTAAGCGGTTCTCCTGTATTACAAGACTCGATAATAAACAAGTTGTACACTATTAACCAGGACGTATAATCTTCCTTGTTGTAGAATCCTTATCCTGGGGAGCTCCTGCTGGACCTTGCATTATATATATAGTAGGCTTGATCCCTACATTGGTGACCCCGACGTGATCATTATCGTCGTCGCAAGTCGCAGGGCTGCATCTACATCTACATCACGAGTCAGGAGACGGAGGTGTTCATTTGCCCTCCGTGAACATTCACCTCGACCATCTTCGACGCTTTGCAGCAGAGAGGGAGAGTCCAGGTATCTACCGGCTTGATCTTTTTTTGTAAAAAGAGCCATGATCTCGCGACAAGCCACGTGCGAGGCACGCCACGTGAGTACGATTTGTCCTGCTGCCAGATATCATTCTTACGAGGACGATCGCCTCAGCGAAGCTACGCGTGAGGCGTGCCCTGCTGTTCGAGGACGCCTCGTCTCGCCCGTTCCCCCACGGCGACATCGCGCTTGAGGCGTGAATCGTTTGGCGGGCTGGCCTCGTTCCGCCATTGCTGAGTGGTAGCGTTTGGGCAAGTTGGCGGCCATTTTCTCGCACAAAACACCTTGCTTCGAGTCGTCGCATCAAGCACGTGTTTTCATACTCTCCAGGCCAATGATCAATGTTTTACTGCTCTGCTCATCAGGTAGTTAGTGAAGCGTTTTGCGTGAGCGATATCATTCTTTTAACAGAAAAAAAGACGTTTTTTTTTTTTGAAAAGTTTTTTGTTTAGTCCTTTGTATATATCTGTACATAAATATATATATGTCTATAGTTACTCCAGCTTTCAGCTACGCGTTTTTGCATTGAAATTTTTAACCCACGTTTTCTTGCTACATTATTTTTCAAAGTGATTTTAATTTTTCGTTAGTGTGAAGTTTTTAGAATTTTTACTGTGTACCCCACCTGAAAATATCCAGGTGGATTTCCAGCTGGAAATCCAGCCATTTCCAGGTGAATCCACGTGGATGTTCCAGCCAATCCAGGTGGATTTCTAGGTGTATCCACGTGGATTTTCCAGCCAATCCAGATGGATTTCCAGGTCAATCACGTGGATGTTCCAGCCAATCCAGGTTGATTTCCAGGTCAATCCACGTGTAACATGTTTTATTGATACTCTAGTACGTAGAATACAACTTAATAAGGTAATGTCATAAATGAAAACATTTAGACGTTGAGTTAGATAGCAAAAGAACTTCTCTGTAGCCATGTTGGCTTAGTTTTCACGACAAAGCCAACTGATCTGTTAGTTGTTAGAGGTAAAAAAGAAAAAAATACGAAATGCAACATTAAAATTAAACGGAGCGAGTATGCATGACTTATACGCGTCATATATGAAAATAGTCAGCTCAACATGCTTCTTAACGACTCAAACGCTGACGTGATGTGAGGATTCGTTCTCCTCCGCCTGCTTGAAAAAAACCACATGGTTTTACCATATGGTTTTTGTGACGAAGACCCATATGGTTTTTGAAAACCACATGGTTCTTTGAAAACCATATAGTTTTTTGATCGAAAGCCATATGGTTATTTAAATTCTAATTAAACCATATAGTTTTATGATCAACCACCACGTAGTTGTTTAAATTATAATCGAAGAACCATACGATTTTCAAAAAACCATGCGATTTTTCAAAACCATATGGGTAATTAAAAAAAAAGCCAAATCGTGAAACCATATAAATTTATGTGGTTCTACCGTATGGTCAAATCATGTTGTTTTCTAAACGCGCGCGCTCGTGGCGGTCCTCAATTGAAGTCGCTCTCGACTGAACAGACGTTTTCACATTAATAATTCATGAAACACTAGAATTCTAAGAACGACAAAAACATTTTGGTCAAATGTAATAATTTTTTTCATTTTTATTCAGGTGGCCATGGTCAAGTTAGGTAATGAAGTGACAATGGCCCAAAGTCTGTTTGATAAGTACATGCTAAGCGGAACTCCGAGTTTATTTACAAAAAAAATCGTCAGACACTTGTATACAAATGAAGAATTAGCTAAAAGATCAATTTCAGGAAATGCCGTAAACAAAACGCCTAATGGCGTTAACGTCCGTCAACAATTAACACCTACGAAAGCAAAATTCATCAAAAGTAAGTAATTGTACACATTTTTTTTAATGTAGTAGCACAGTCAACACTTAAGAAATAAGGGCTAGCGAGTACCCAAAAAACCCTCCGAATTAAAGCATGTAGAAGGTTTTGCAAGAAAATATGTAAAGTTATTAATCATGTTCAGTGACAATATATTTGAAAATACTTGGGTTATAGATCTGAAATGAATGAAAAAAATGCATGTGTTACAGTTTCCAATTGTTTTAATAATTATGAAAATTATTTTGTTAAACTTACAGAATGCTTGATGTATTATTTAAAAAGAAAGAAAAATCAACAAGGACAAACTCTAATCGATGAAACTAACAAATGTAATCACTACATTACAGAAGAGATAAAGACAGTGATCACCAAGATAAAAAAAGGTAAAAATCGTCTTCAACAAACGAAAATGTAACATAGGAAATTTGTAACTTTTGGATGTATTTTTTTTTTCAGATAAACAAAAACATTGAGTGCAGCCTAGTCGCAGTTTTAGAATGAAAACTAACAAAGTATTTAAAATTTAACTTTAGAATAGATCATTATGATCATTCATAACTATCTCCAATATAAAAGTATGTTATGTGAGTAAATCTTAAATATCTGTGTTTATATACAAACTTATGATTGATCACTTTTATCATTATGACTCGCTCCTGTACCAAAACATGTTGTAAAAACCATTTAGTACGAAATAAAGACTAACAATAAAATAACTTACAATTTGTGATCATTTTGTACATGCATCGTTAATAAATTCTATAATGAAAAACAAAATATAAAAATATCGCATGACTTACCTAGCGTAACAACCTCATCTGATCTCAAAAATAACCTTAGTTAAGGAATCCAACTTGTATATTAACCTTAACATTCACCCGGATCGGCTGAGAAATCCACGTGGACTGACCCGAAAATCCACCTGGATTGACTGAAAAATTCATGTGGACTGACCTAGAAATCCACCTGGATTGGCTGAAAAATCCACGTGGACTGACCTGGAAATTCACCTGGATTGGCTGGAAAATACACATAAATTGACCTAGAAATCCACCAGGATTGGCTGGAAAATCCACGTGGGCTGACCTGGAGATTCACCTGGATTGGCTGGAAAATCCACGTGGATTGACCTGGAAATCCACTTGGATTGGCTGGAAAACCCACGTGGACTGACCTGAAAATCCACCTGGATTGGCTGGAAAATCCACGTGGATTGACCTGGAAATCAACCTGGATTGGCTGGAACATCCACGTGATTGACCTGGAAATCCATCTGGATTGGCTGGAAAATCCACGTGGATACACCTGGAAATCCACCTGGATTGGCTGGAAAATCCACGTGGGTTGACCTGGAAATCCACCTGGAAAAGCTGAAAAATCCACGTGGATGGACCTGGAAATCCACCTGGATTGGCTGGAACATCCACGTGGATTCACCTGGAAATGGCTGGATTTCCAGCTGGAAATCCAGGATCCACCTGGATATTTTCAGGTGGGACTGCACCTGCGTGTGCAAGGTTAGACAAATTGTATTTGCCCTTCACACTATCGCTATGGTTACAGAAGACCAAGTTCAACAGCTTGAGGCTAACCTTGCGGCTGCTAGAGCAGAAGTAGCACGTCTACAAGCTACTCCGGGAAACGCGGATAGTCAAAATAGTAACAGTTCAGACGCGAGGGTTGTGGCTCTGTACCGATAGCCTAAAATTCCGAATTTTTGTCGAGATAACCCCCAGACTTGGTTTTTGCAGGCCGAAATTTCTCTGCCTAATGCTGGGATTCAGAATTCAGTGACAAAGGCCGATTTTATTGCTGAAAAGTTGGACCTGGAAGCCCTTCAGGTGATCCAGGAGATTATGACACGGGACCCTGCACCCGCTGACATTTTTGAGTTAGTTAAAAATAAACTTATTGCTACTTTCGGATCCTCAGCGAAGGAACGTTTACGTAAACTTATTAAAGGCCAAGTTCATAGCGTTGGTAAACCATCTTCGATACTCAATGCGTTGCGAGCTCTTAATGTTAGATGCGATGTCGAAATATTAAAAACTATATTTCTAGAACAACTTCCTGCAAAATGTAAAGCCGCCTTGTCACTTTCGGAGGTTGTAGATCTTGACAGGCTGGCTGCGTTAGCTGATAAGTTCGTGGAGGCTTCAGGTACAGAATTGCTGGTGAGTGCCGTGGCATCGTAGGTGTCGTTTGAGAAGCTCGAAGCCCAGATTGCCCAGATTGCCCAGCTTCTGAGATTAAGTCCTTGAAGATGCGCCAAGGTAGATCCGGGTCGCGTGGCCGATCCAGGCCGGTCGCCAAGTCGGCTTCCGTTGGTAGTAACGAGAAGGCAGGTTCAGAATCCAAGTTTTGTCGATTGCACGAAAAATACGGTTCAAATGCTCATCGTTGCTTTCCGCCGTGTTCTTGGCAGCGTTCGGAAAACTTAATGGTCCTCGCTGAGTGGGAGCAGTGGGCGAGGAACTTCCTTCTCGAAGGCTCCATATACGTGACGGTGGGTCGGGGCTTGTTTTCCTTATCGATACGGGCGCTGCAGTGTCATTGGTTCCTAGAGACTCTTCGTGGTCATTGAAATCCACCGACCTTAGGCTTTTTGCCGCGAATAATACACCAATCCAAACGTTTGGGGAGGTGCAGTTGCTAGTCGACTTACGTCTTAAAAGTCCGTTTAATTGGAAGTTTTGCGTTGCCGCGGTCCCTTATCCGATCATAGGCGCGGACTTGCTCAATCACTTTTGACTCTTTGTCGACATTCGTAAACGTAGACTTATCGACCCAAATAATAACATGTCTTCTTGTGGTTTCGTTAAACAGGTCGCATCTTTTTCTGTCGGTGTCACGTCTTCTGATGAAGTAGCTAAGTTGTTGTCCGAGTTCCCAGAGGTTACAGGACACAAGCCGGCAAAAAAAATTGGTTCTCCGGATGTTTTCCATCACATTGTGACCAATGGCCCTCCCATCTCAGAGCGTGTCAGAAGGCTGACTCCGGAGAAATATAAGGCCGTTAAACAGGAGTTCGAGCAGCTTGTTCGTGAGGGTTATTGTAGGCATTCTAGTAGCCCCTGGGCTAGTCCGTTGCACCTGACAAAAAAGAGGGATGGTTCGTGGCGCGTCTGCGGCAATTTTCGAAGGTTGAATAGCGTCACGGAACCCGATCGCTACCCATTACCTCATCTTCATGATTATGCAATTGCTCTTCATGGCAAATGCATTTTCTCCACGCTAGATTTGCATAAGGCGTACCATCAGATTCCTGTTGCGCCTGAGGACGTCCCGAAGACGGCTGTAATTACCCCCTTCGGCCTGTTTGAGTACCTTGGTACTCCCTTCGGGTTGAGAAATGCTTGCCAGTCGTTTCAGAGGTATATTAATCGGGCGCTCTCGGGGTTGGACTTTGTTTTCGTCTACCTCGACGATATTTTGATCTTCTCGTCGAGCGCGCAGGAACACTTCGGTCATCTGCGTGTGGTCCTTGAACGGCTTGAACGGTTCGGTTTGCAATTGAATCTTGGTAAATGTAAGCTCGTCAAGGATGAGGTTAACTTTTTGGGGTACGTTATCAATAGTGACGGTTCCAAGCCTTCAGCTGATAGCGTTCAGGCGGTTTTGAATTTCCCGAAGCCGAGGACGGTGGTCCAGCTGCGTCGGTTTTTGGGGATGGTTAACACCTACCGCCGCGGTATTCCCCACGCGGCTGAGACGCAGGCTCCTCTGAATGATTATATCCGCGGTTCGGTGAAGAACGATGAGCATGAGATTGCGTGGACGCCGGAGACGGACGCCGCATTTAAAAAGGCTAAGGAGGATTTGGCTGGTGTTGCTCTCTTGAGCCACCCCGCTATCGGAGCCGAAACTCGTCTGGTTACGGACGCGTCGGATCTGGCAATGGGAGCCGTTGTCGAGCAGCGTCAGGGCGAGCGCTGGAGACCTTTGGGTTTTTTCTCGCGAAAGTTTACGCCAGCGCAGACCCGGTACAGCACTTATGATCGAGAGCTGACTGCCGTGTATGAAGCAACTAAGCATTTTAGGTATTTTTTAGAAGCAATAGAGTTTTATATTCTTACTGACCATAAACCCCTTATTCATGCAGCAGCGCGCTGACAAGGCTTCACCTCGTCAGTGCAGACAACTTTCGTTTGTTGCGCAATTTACTACTTGCATTCGACATGTTGCCGGTATCGAGAACTCGGTCACTGATGCTCTTTCGCGTGTCGATCTTACACGTCTTCTTGTTGAGTTCAACTTACTTGAGTTGGCTCAGCTTCAAAAGGCAGATCCCGAGTTGGCTGAGTTGTTGGGAGGCGCTGAGAAGCACTCGCTGGTTATTAAGAGCATCGAGTGGGGTCAGGACCACTATAAAGTGTTTTGTGACGTGTCGGGAAGTGTACTTTGTCCGTATGTCACCCAACTCCTTCGTAGGAGAGTGTTCGAACTTTTTCACAGTCCTGCACACCCCGGGGCCAAAATGACTGATAACATCATCAGACAAAGGTATGTTTGGCCTAAAATGCATATCGACATCAGAGCTTGGTGCAAGACCTGTGTTGACTGCCAGTCTTCAAAGATTTCTTGCCACGTTAAAAATGACCCCTGTACCTTTGTCGCTCTGGACGGTCGCTTTACACTTATCCATATGGATATTCTCGGCCCACTTCCCAGCTGCGAAGGTTACTCGTACATCCTTACGATGATCGATAGGTTTTCTCGTTGGCCGGAAGCCGTTCCGCTTAAAGATATTTCAGCAATTACTGTAGCGCGAGCTTTCTTCGATAATTGGATCGCTCTTTTCGGTACCCCTCGAACCCTTACCACCGACCAAGGCCCCCAATTTGAATCGCAAATCTTCAAGGCGCTTCTGAGGCTCCTGGGTGTTCAGCGGATTCGGACGGCTGCATATCATCCTGCAGCAAACGGTATGATCGAGCGTTGGTATCAGGATCTAAAGAAGGCTTTAATGTAGCATAATAATAAAAACTGGTTTGGGCAGCTCTCGACGGTTATGCTTGGTTTGGGAACAGCTGTGCGTCTCGACTCTAAGGCTTTGCCTGCTGACTTTTTGTATGGTACTTCTCTTAGGGTGCCCGGTGAATTCTGTCTTCCGGACGATTTCGGGCCGAATCCTCAGTTCTTCTTGGAGGAGTTTCGAGTGCACATGCGGAACGTTAAACCCGTTCCTGTCACGCATCGTTACAAACCGCGTGCATTTTTTTATAAGGATTTGCGTACTTGCACGCACTTATTTCTGAAAGCTCCGCCCTCCAGGAAGGTTCTTGAGCGTCCCTACTCTGGCCCTCACGAAATCATCGAGCGTATTTCCGATCAGGATTATAAGATTGTCGTTAACGGTTCGCCTAGAACAGTCTCGACCGAATTGCTTAAGCCGGCTCACTTTATTCCAGAAGACCTGCAGCCTCCACCACTTCCGGAGACCTTTGCACTGCCTAAGCAGGCTCCGAATGTGCGCCTATTCTTAAAACGTATTCAAATAAAAAAGACGTTAATAGTTTAACGAAAAAGGTAGTGCTAAACACTGATAAAAACCAAGTATGTTTATATTAATAATAAGACAAATGTATTGTTGGTCATAATGACATTTATTTTTGTAATAAGTTGTTAAACGTTGTACAGTTCAAGTAATCAAGAGAATGAAAATGCTGTAAATGTTCTCGTATAAGAGATTATGTATTTTAAAATCGCGATTAAGCGATAGACTGTTTCTGCTATGATCATAATATGTTAAATCGTTATGCGTTATCACTACTGCTCCCAATTGTTGTTTAAAATATTGAATTTTTGTTAATGAAGTTATTGTCATAACTTGGGGGGAGTACTGTGGGGTGTTCAACCTTAAGTCACTAGCGGAGCAGTAGTAAATCCCTAGTCTATACAGTATATGTAACCATGTACCGCACCACATTCAGTGCTTGTTCGGCCGCCCACTTAAGCGGTCCTCCTGTATTACAAGACTCGATAATAAACAAGTTGTACACTATTAACCAGGACGTATAACCTTCTTGTTGTAGAATACCTTATCCTGGGGAGCTCCTGCTAGACCTTGCATAATATATAGTAGGCTTGATCCCTACATTATTGACCCCGACGTGATCATTATCGTCGTCGCAAGTCGCAGGGCTGCATCTACATCTACATTACGAGTCAGGAGACGAAGGTGTTCATTTGCCCTCCGTGAACATTCACCTCGACCATCTTCGACGCTTTGCAGCAGAGAGGGAGAGTCCAGGTATCTACCAGCTTGATCTTTTTTTGTAAAAAGAGCCATCATCACATGACACGTGACGTTTTGCGTGAGCAATATTATTCTTTTAACAAAAAAAAAAAATAAAGACATTTTTTTTTCGAAAAGTTTTTTTGTTTACTCCTTTGTATATATCTGTACATAAATATATGTATATATATCTATAGTTACTCTAGCTTTCAGCTACGCGTTTTTGCATTGAAGTTTTTAACCCGCGTTTTCTTGCTACATTGTTTTTCGAAGTAATTTTAATTTTTCGTAAGTGTGAAGTTTTTAGAATTTTTACTGTGTGTACTGCACCTGCGTGTGCAAGGTTAGACAAATTGTATTTGTCCTTCACACTATCGCAATGGTTACAGAAGACCAAGTTCAACAGCTTGAGGCTGACCTTGCGGCTGCTAGAGCAGAAGTAGCACGTCTACAAGCTACTCCGGGAAACGCGGACGGTCAAAATAGTAACAGTTCAGACGCGAGGGTTGCGGCTCTGTACCGACAGCCTAAAATTCCGAATTTTTGTCGAGATAACCCCCAGACTTGGTTTTTGCAGGCCGAAATTACTCTGCGTAATGCTGGGATTCGGAATTCAGTGACAAAGGCCGATTTTATTGCTGAAAAGCTGGACCTGGAAGCCCTTCAGGTGATCCAGGAGATTATGACACGGGACCCTGCACCCGCTGACATTTTTGAGTTAGTTAAAAATAAACTTATTGCTACTTTCGGATCCTCAGCGGAGGAACGTTTACGTAAACTTATTAAAGGCCAAGTTCATAGCGATGGTAAACCATCTTTGATACTCAATGCGTTGCGAGCTCTTAATGTTAGATGCGATGTTGAAATATTAAAGACTATATTTTTAGAACAACTTCCTGCAAAATGTAAAGCCGCCTTGTCACTTTCGGAGGTTGTAGATCTTGACAGGCTGGCTGCGTTAGCTGATAAGTTCGTGGAGGCTTCAGGTGCAGAATTGCAGGTGAGTGCCGTGGCATCGCAGGCGTCATTTGAGAAGCTCGAAGCCCAGATTGCCTGGTTGGCTTCTGAGATTAAGTCCTTGAAGACGCGCCAAGGTAGATCCAGGTCGCGTGGCCAATCCAGGCCGGTCGCCAAGTCGGTTTCCGTTGGTAGTAGCGAGAAGGCAGGTTCGGAACCCAAGTTTTGCCGATTGCACGAAAAATACGGTTCAAATGCTCATCGTTGCTTTCCACCGTGCTCTTGGCAGCGTTCGGAAAACTAAATGGTCCTCGCTGCGTGGGAGCAGTGGGCGAGGAACTTCCTTCTCGAAGGCTCCATATACGTGACGGTGGGTCGGGGCTTGTTTTCCTTATCGATACGGGCGCTGAGGTGTCATTGGTTCCTAGAGACTCTTCGTGGTCATTGAAACCCACCGACCTTAAGCTTTTTGCCGCGAATAATACACCAATCCAAACGTTTGGGGAGGTGCAGTTGCTAGTCGACTTACGTCTTAAAAGTCCATTTAGTTGGAAGTTTTGCGTTGCCGCGGTCCCTTATCCGATCATAGGCGCGGACTTGCTCAATCACTTTGGACTCCTTGTCGACATTCGTAAACGTAGACTTATCGACCCAAATAATAACATGTCTTCTTGTGGGTTCGTTAAACAGGTCGCATCTTTTTCTGTCGGTGTCACGTCTTCTGATGAAGTAGCTAAGTTGTTGTCCGCGTTCCCAGAGGTTACAGGACACAAGCCGGCAAAAAAGATTGGTTCTCCGGATGTTTTCCATCACATTGTGACCAATGGCCCTCCCATCTCAGAGCGTGTCAGAAGGCTGACTCCGGAGAAATATAAGGCCGTTAAACTGGAGTTCGAGCAGCTTGTGCGTGAGGGTTATTGTAGGCATTCTAGTAGCCCCTGGGCTAGTCCGTTGCACCTGACAAAAAAGAGGGACGGTTCGTGGCGCGTCTGCGGCGATTTTCGAAGGTTGAATAGCGTCACGGAACCCGATCACTACCCATTACCTCATCTTCATGATTATGCAATCGCTCTTCATGGCAAATGCATTTTCTCCACGCTAGATTTGCATAAGGCGTACCATCAGATTCCTGTTGCGCCTGAGGACGTCCCGAAGACGGCTGTAATTACCCCCTTCGGCCTGTTTGAGTACCTTGGTACTCCCTTCGGGTTGAGAAATGCTTGCCAGTCGTTTCAGAGGTATATTAATCGGGCGCTCTCGGGGTTGGACTTTGTTTTCGTCTACCTCGACGATATTTTGATCTTCTCGTCGAGCGCGCAGGAACACTTCGGTCATCTGCGTGTGGTCCTTGAACGGCTTGAACGGTTCGGTTTGCAATTGAATCTTGGTAAATGTAAGCTCGTCAAGGATGAGGTTAACTTTTTGGGGTACGTTATCAATAGTGACGGTTCCAAGCCTTCAGTTGATAGCGTTCAGGCGGTTTTGAATTTCCCGAAGCCGAGGACGGTGGTCCAGCTGCGTCGGTTTTTGGGGATGGTTAACACCTACCGCCGCGGTATTCCCCACGCGGCTGAGACGCAGGCTCCTCTGAATGATTATATCCGCGGTTCGGTTAAGAATGATAAGCGTGAGATCGCGTGGACGCCGGAAGCGGACGCCGCATTTGAAAAGGCTAAGGAGGATTTGGCTGGTGTTGCTCTCTTGAGCCACCCCGCTATCGGAGCCGAAACTCGTCTAGTTACGGACGCGTCGGATCTGGCAATGGGAGCCGTTGTCGAGCAGCGTCAGGGTGAGCGTTGGAAGCCTTTAGGTTTTTTCTCGCGAAAGTTTACGCCAGCGCAGACCCGGTACAGCACTTATGATCGAGAGCTGACTGCCGTGTATGAAGCAACCAAGTATTTTAGGTATTTTTTAGAAGCAATAGAGTTTTATATTCTTACTGACCATAAACCCCTTATTCATGCTTTTAAGCAGCGTGCTGACAAGGCTTCACCTTGTCAGTGCAGACAACTTTCGTTTGTTTCGCAATTTACTACTTCCATTCGACATATTGCCGGTATTGAGAACTCGGTCGCTGATGCTCTTTCGCGTGTCGACCTTATACGTCTGCCTGTTGAGTTCAACTTACTTGAGTTGGCTCAGCTTCAAAAGGCGGATCCCGAGTTGGCTGAGTTGTTGGGAGGCGCTGAGAGGCACTCGCTGGTTATTAAGAGCATCGAGTGGGGTCAGGACCACCATAAAGTGTTTTGTGACGTGTCGGGAAGTGTACTTCGTCCGTATGTCCCCCAACTCCTTCGTAGGAGAGTGTTAGAACTTTTTCACAGTCCTGCACACCCCGGGGCCAAAGTGACTGATAACATCATCAGACAGAGATATGTTTGGCCTAAGATGCATATCGACATCAGAGCTTGGTGCAAGACCTGTGTTGACTGCCAGTCTTCAAAGATTTCTCGCCACGTTAAAAATGACCCCTGTACCTTTGTCGCCCCGGACGGTCGCTTTACACATATCCACATGGATATTGTCGGCCCACTTCCCAGCTGCGAGGGTTACTCGTACATCCTTACAATGATCGATAGGTTTTCTCGTTGGCCGGAAGCCGTGCCGCTAAAGGATATTTCAGCAATTACTGTGGCGCGAGCTTTCTTCGATAATTGGATCGCTCGTTTCGATACCCCTCTTACCCTTACCACCGACCAAGGCCCCCAATTCGAATCGCAAGTCTTCAAAGCGCTTCTGAATCTCCTGGGCGTTCAGCGAATTCGGACGGCTGCATATCATCCTGCAGCAAACGGTATGATCGAGCGTTGGCATCGGGATCTGAAGAAGGCTTTAATGTGCCATAATAACAAAAACTGGCTTGGGCAGCTCTCGACGGTTATGCTTGGTTTGCGAACAGCTGTGCGTCTCGACTCTAAGGCTTCGCCTGCCGACTTTTTGTATGGTACTTCTCTTAGGGTGTCCGGTGAGTTCTGTCTTCCGGACGATTTCAGGCCGGATCCTCAGTTCTTCTTGGAGGAGTTTCGTGTGCACATGCGGAACGTTAAACCCGTTCCTGTTACGCATCGTTACAAACCGCGTGCATTCTTTTTTAAGGAGGTTCGGTAGTGTTAGCGGGGGGAAATCTTAGAGAGGTAAGGGGAGGGAGAGCGTCTGGCAACGTTGTGAATTTTTTCGGCTGCTGGCACGTCGTCTACTGTTGTTGTCGTCTACTGCTGTTGTCGTCGTCTACTGATGACAGTGTACTTATTTATTCGGTTGAATTTTTTATAATTAAATTCTCAATTACAAAAGGAGTTTTTACTATTCATTACATTTCAAAGCGCGCGCCAAAAGCAGCGTTGCCAAGTCGTCTGCTGCGAGCACATTTTTTGCTGTTTTTTAATAGAAATTTGTGGTAGGGCTCTCTCAAACTTTAACAAAATATTATTTTGACAATATTCTTTCATTTAAAAAAAAAAAAAAAGCAAGTTCATTTAGCCGTTTTTTTTTATGTAAAATTTAAGTGACTTCTCCATAAGCCTACATGATAAAATATTGTTTTTTCAGGTCAATATATCTTGAAAACGGTGTGGTTAAACCCTTCAAAAATTTAGCTGTAATTTGATACTATTATCCCAAACAACATATCAAAATTTCAAAAATTTTCATCATAAAAAATTATCACTACCGAACCTCCTTAAGGATTTGCGTACTTGCACGCACGTATTTCTGAAAGCTCCGCCCGCCAAGAAGGTTCTCGAGCGTCCCTACTCTGGCCCTCACGAAATCATCGAACGTATTTCCGATCAGAATTATAAGATTGTCGTGAACGGTTCGCCTAGAACAGTCTCGACCGAATTGCTTAAGCCGGCTCACTTTATTCCAGAAGACCTGCAGCTTCCACCACTTCCGGAGACCTTTGCACTGCCTAAGCAGGCTCCGTAGGTGCGCCATATTCTTAAAACGTATTTAAATAAAAAAGATGTTAATAGTTTAACGAAAAAGGTAGTCCTAAACACTGATAAAAACCAAGTATTTTTATATTATTAAGACAAATGTATTGTTGGTCATAATGACATTTATTTTTGTAATACGTTGTTAAACGTTGTACAGTTGGAGTAACCGAGAGACTGAAAATACTGTGAATGTTCTTGTATAAGAGATTATGTATTTTAAAATCGCGATTAAGCGATAGACTGTTTCTGCTGTGATTATATGTTAAATCGTTATGCGTTATCACTACTGCTCCCAATTGTTGTTTAAAACATTGAATTTTTGTTAATGAAGTTATTGTCATAACTTGCGGGGAGTACTGTGGGGTATCCAACCTTAAGTCACTAGCGGAGCAGTAGTAAATCCCTAGTCTATACAGTATATGTAACCATGTACCGCACTACAGTCAGTGCTTGTTCGGCCTCCCACTTAAGCGGTTCTTCTGTATTACAAGACTCGATAATAAACAAGTTGTACACTATTAACCAGGACGTATAATCTTCCTTGTTGTAGAATCCTTATCCTGGGGAGCTCCTGCTGGACCTTGCATTATATATATAGTAGGCTTGATCCCTACACTACCTCCAACGCTAACGCCACCTGCCTTATAGGGTACCTAACTAAATTTATGTGCCTCAAAAGTTGGAAACAAGAAAAGGCCTGCCCTGGCCTTCTATACTTAAAGAGATACATTCTATATTCTCTGTCCCCCATTACACTTTACACTGCGCTATTTACCTCTATGTATTTGCCCTAGTTGGACCTACATAGGCTACATAGGTAACTGGATAACCAATGTAGGCCCAACATGAAGCCCTCTTAAGCTTTCTGATCGGGGCAATTTCAGGTATAGGCCAATTAATCTACGAAAAAGATGACATTAGTGTTAAAAGAAAACAAAAAATACGTTGATATAGAAGGAAATGATTCAAGAAACATAACGTTTTATTTTTTCGGTTATTCAGTGGCTGAGTTAACCTAAAAAATTCGTGAAAGTCCGAAAATCACTTTTTTCGCGTTTGAAAAAAAAGTTGACCTCCAATGCCGAAAAGTTAAATGACAAAGTTGTAGATCTTAAAAAAACCTATCGATTGACGAGCGTTGAATATAATTTGAATGCGTAGTTGCTGAGAAAACTTGAAAAAACCATCGAAAATCGTCTTTTTTTAATTTGTTAATAACTTTTTTTCTTTTGAGATTTTAAAGTTGGTATTCGGTAAAATTATGAGTTTTTGGTTCACAAACCTTCAGTTGTTTTTTTAGC
>NW_019384269.1:907842-921587 GCF_000648655.2 Copidosoma floridanum | reverse complement strand
GACTAGGTTCAAATCCCCTTAGTGGAGGTAAGAAATGCTTTTTTTTGTATTTACTAATTTATATTAGCTATTCTAACAGCTTTTATGCAGAAAAAATTTTAAAATTCACCATGATATGTATCTAGGTAGTAATTGAATACATTTAAACGACTGATACACGAAGTCTTATAAGAACTTACATAAGAAATTACATAAGATCTTATGTAAGTTCTTGGTTGATAAGCAAATGTAAGTTCGTGTACAAGTTCTGACACAAGTTCTTTTAAAAGAACTTTTATATGAGAACTTACGTAACATAAGAACTAACATAAGAAATTACATAAGAAATTACATAACAAATTACGCAAGAACTTATGTGAGACCTTATGACAAATTTTCAGCTGGGGAGGATTGGCTCGAACGACGTCCGATTGTGGACTGCGGAGCGTTGTATACACGGGCATGGCTTGGGGCGTGCCGGCTTTACTAGAGTTTTATTGATACCAGAAATTGCCTGCTATGTGCCCTTGTCTTTCACAAATTTGTGTTTTTTTCTGGAGTTACGTTAATTCTAGCATCGTGACTTTGTCTATTAGTCATGATTTTTAGTGTTTCTTGTAAATGTTCGGGTTCATAACACGCGAAGTCTCTTTCGGTTTCTATAGCTTGAGTTGTGGCACTTTCGAAGTTGTTCCCGTGGCCCATTCGTGCTTTTAATACCCTGTGTAGCCCTCTGATGAAATATTTAACTTTGTTCTGCTCTAGTTTTGTATAGAATTCCTGATGTATTGTATTGTATTTATTTATTTTCCATGTATAGATTAACATCTTTTTACATATCTCTTCCCCTCACACGACATGCCGTGCGCTTACAATTTTCGCTCTTAAACCTAGTATTATTTTATCTTCCTCATGTACATCAATTTCCCTTTTTTACAAACACCTTAACCTCTCGCTTCCCCAAATTCTCATTATTCGTTAAAATTATTCCTCACCCCTAACGCGTCCTCTCCTTTATTCAAAATAATTATTCAAAATAATTACCTCCCCCCCATTTATCTTCAGCGCTTGATCTGGCCACTTTCTCGAATTCTCTAACGTACTTGCAAATTACCTCCACCGGATCCCCTTTCAATAGTCTGACCAATCTTTGTCTAATTGCCTCCTCTGAAACTTTTAATCCTACTTCCTCTGCTGCTCCAGGCCACCCCACATTAATTTTTTTCCTCGCTATCTGACAATAAAAGATATGCTGAATACTTTCCTCCCTTCTCTTGCATATCCTGCATGCGCTATCTAAAAATCCCTTCTTGC
This sequence comes from Copidosoma floridanum, assembly GCF_000648655.2. Next base: position 920,294 of record NW_019384269.1, on the reverse strand, counting down.
CTGCTTTACCTACACTCCCGCATCTGAGCCTCGTCCATTGTTCTTTAACGTTATCCCCCTCACCTTCTTTTCCCAATAATCTTCCGTTCCTAATTTTTGTTTCATATGTTTATAATAATCACAGTACTCCGACCTCTTAATCGTTCCCCAATCTAAAAAAATTAATTTACATTAAATACCCTAATACGCTGTGTAATAAATTATCTAAAATAAAATGTATGAATAGTAACGAGTAAACAAAGTTTTTGATATTTTTGATGATTTCTTAAGTTATTTGCTCTATCTTTATCACAAAGGAGCTTAAAATTGTAATTTTGTATGATACTTTCGAAAGTTGCTTCATATATGTCTTATGTCTATAATTTTTAATGTGCAACAAATACTTTTCTGTATTTTGCAGTTAATCATATAAATCGCAAAGGTAATAATCTAAACGACGAAATTTAGTTTTATATATTTTTATATACATTTATTTATTCCGAAGAAATACGTTACAGCTGTTTCGGTACACTGGACCTTCTTCAGACGAATAGCGCTCAACTACTGAGTGTTGCGAAAACTTTATTTTAATAATCAAATCTTATTATTATCGTCAGTTATAACATCATTGAAACAAATATACGTCTACACAAATACAATATAAATAATACATAGGGTGCCGCAGATAAATACTACTAAGTAAACAGAACAAGCGATAACTATCGAGCAGTGGGAGAAAATTCAAAGTACGACTTTCAAAACAGCTACAAATTTAAATTTTATAACGGCGAATCATTCGTATCACATTGACAGTTTAGTAAATTATTACTGTATCCTAATTCATTTATTTCGATGGTTTCTAAACGTTCTAATTTTTTCCCTTTATTACAAGCATGAAGTACTTTGAAATTCGGATTAAAGTTATGACCATATTCAATTAGATGATTTGCATAGTTTAAATTATCATAGACCGGGGGAAGAGGGGTTTGCTAAAAAAAATGCCAATCAAAATTTTTCACGGATCCCGATTCGTTTGCGTGCGTAGTAAGAATATGAACCGAAAATCCAACAGCTAAACTGTTACAGGTTTTTTTTTATTCACCGGTAAAGTAGCGAGAATGTAGCTTTCGCAATTAAAATTTTTTTCTTGACAATTGAAAAAAAAAATATGTTTGAACATAAACTTTAAGACACTAAAAAGATCTACAAAATGAGGCTAGTTAAGTTCCAATTGATTATTTTGTTTTTGTACAAAATGCGAAAAACTGCTAAAAATTGATGTTTTTTAAGTAACGTTTTAAACAACAAATTTTATACCTAGACTTCCTAAATTATAATTGACTGTAGGCGTTGACAGGTAGTATTAGTGGTATTTAAAAAAAAAATTTTTTTTGCATAAATATTGCAAAAATTTGTTCATTAATTATTACTTCTCTGGTCAGTCATAGAGTGTTGTATTTGGACTCATTCTCTTCCTTAACAGTTGTTCTTTCCAGATCTTTTTTAATTGCTAATCTATTTTTGTGCTTAGTAGCTCCCCTTAGTGGAGGTAAGAGATGTTTTTTTTTGTATTTACTAATTTATATTAGCTATTCCAACAGCTTCTATGCAGAAAAAATTTTAAAATTCACCATGTATGTATCTACATAGTAATTGAATACGTTTAAACGACTGACACACGAACTCTTATAATAACTTACATGAGAACTTACATAAGAAATTACATAAGAAATTACATAAAAACTTATGTAAGAACTTGTGACAAATTTTTAGCTGGGGACACCAGACTAATAAACCTAGGACACACACACTAATCTTACCGAACACAAATTCTTTGATGGATTTAATATCATGTCTACAATTGATTTTACAAGAAACGAAAAAAATTTATTAGTGACGGGTTTCAAATTTAATTTTAATGTTAATAATAGAGTAAGTCAGCTACAAAATATGGGAGTGGAATGCGAACTGATATTGAACGATAAAAATCCACCACTCGACCGTGAAAATGTTAAATTAGAAAAATATGCGTTTTTGAAGACCATTAATGACAATAGAAAATTAGTAACACTACATGTATCTTACTGTCGAATTGCCAAATCTATTTAAAATGAAATACAAGACAATAATGTTACTTTCACGCACGCAGACAAGGGACATACTTTAATGTAGCTTTAAGTAAATAAGCCTATATTAACAAAATTTTAGAATTTTTATACACGGATTATTTTTATATTATGAGTAAAGATCCTTGCGGAAAATATCAAAAAATAAATTGTGGATATTTATAAGAATTGTAAAATATTTAGTAACTCTCTATCTCACTTTGTCATACAAATGAACCCCCAACCACCGAAGCTTTAGTCTTTTATTAAATTACAAAAAAAAAAAATAATCCTATCAGACCTGTAGCATCATTTGTTTCCTCCCGATCGTATAAAATGTCCAAAAAGTTGATAAACCTTATTTCATTTAACACTAAATTTTTCCCTACTTATAGTACCAAAAACATGTCTCATCTAATTGATAACATTAAAAATATTTAGTTAACGAATAATTTAATTTCAGTTTCATTTGATGTAAAAAGTTTATTTTCTCGTATACCGCATCACAGCTGGCAAGACTATTGTAAATTATTTCTCAAAGAGTTCTTGTTATGTACTCTTATTGAATTCATTTTATTGGATTCATTATGAACTAAAAATGTATTCTACACGTACTAGTTGTATTCTTTAAGAGATCTGTATTAAATCCTATATAGTCCCTAAAGAACTCACAAAGTATATGAGGGAGATAACTTCCTTATTTGATTAAAAGGATTACAAATCTATTTTATACTATACATTCAACAAAGACAACCTGCGCATACTATTACATAATAGTACGGAGTCAGGATGAAAGCTTATCAATATTTTCTACACATAATAAAATTAACATACTATTACTAATACTCAGGTAAGGGCTTGTTGTCAATGCTTCGAAAATCCTTATAATATCAATATTCTGGTTTTTGTATAAGTGCATAGCACGTTGAAAAAATTTGATATACAATCGGGATTCGGGTAAGATATCGTAAAGAATAAACTTCATGTCATTATTTGAGGCAGTTTTATTAAGTTCATGATCAGTGGTACCTGGCGACATAGTATTTAAAGAGGAGAAAATTGAGAAATGGAATTTATGTTTTAATACTATTAGGCTGTTACGCCTTACTGGTGAAATTAAAGAGTTAGTTGACAATAGGCTCTTTACCATCACATGATGTGCTTATAATTCTACATAACATCAATCTTGATAGTGCATTTTTAATGTAAAAACAATGATTCCCGTTAAAAAGTTGTCAAGTAGAAATGAACAGGGCCATAAAAAAAGAGACTTACTAAAAACTATTTTACATATTTGAAACATGTTATTCAAGGTGAAAATTTTGATACACATGTTGTTTACATTAATTCAATTTAAATTCTTTGGTTTAGAAATAATACCCTACTCTATTGTTAAATTATCTAAATTAAACAAGGCAGAAGATCCAGTAGTGAATCAACGTCCCCAATGTAAAGTAGGCTAAAGTAAAGAAGTCAGAGAGAAGGTTTTTAATCAGAAAAGCTTATCGTTTAGTATTATTTCAAACACTCGCTTCGAAGCTTACCTAAAATAACATTAATACTAAATACCATTGAACAGAACATTTGTATTCTATCAAGTGTTGTTTTGCATTACGCGCGTACTAATGGGCGCCATAACCTGACATGGCAGATATAAGAGTTAGGTTGAAGCTCCCAATACTTAAGGACGTTCGGTAGTGTTAGCGGGGGAAACATTTGCACGGTGAGGGGAAACCAGCGATGAATGAAGATTTGGCAACGTCGTACGGGTCTTAAATGTGTGAGTGTTCATGTACACGCATCAGGTGTCTCTGCACACTCTACACTGTCTGCTCGTCTGCTGCGTGCTGCGTTGGTTACGACAGCGTTCGTATATCAATGTTTTTGTGATAAAGCTGTAAGTATTTTTTGCCAACTTTTTCCCCCATGTCGTCTATCATTCCCAAAACAGTGATTAAAAATCTAAGTCAAAATAAAGTAGATTTTAATATTATTGTTGATAAATTTATGGAAGGTAATGATGGTTTAAGATCGTTTCTAATAAATGGGCAAAGCCCTTTAATCAAAAGAGCTACCAGTGTAAATAAAATACTTGAATTTTTAAATGACTTGACAAGTCTCATACAGCATGGGATGTCAGATAAGTAGGATGATTTCTAAGATGAGTGATTCAAACTATGAGCATGTGATTTTGTAATGTGCAAAAAAATTGTATCTTAAGAAGAAATAATAAATTTGAAATTAAAAAAAAAAAAATAGCGTGTTATTAACATTTATTGTTTTTTATGGGAAGGGGTGGGCGTTCTGTACATACACTCACGCACACACGTAAGCTTGTATTTTATGCGTGAATGCATAAATATCTACAATAATATTGAGATATTTACTGATCAACATCCTGGAACATTTTGAATTTCCCGCCACTTGCGACGTTGCCGTTGCGTTTCGGTCGAGCTTTTATTTAATTTTTTATTTATAAACGAATCAGACGATCGTCGCAAAACTTGGTATACATCAAATTAATAACATTATCTGTAACATATAAAAAAATTGGCCAAATTCACTGGCCCAATTTGCTTAAAACTGTGATTTAGTCAGTTCTCCCATAAGCGACAGTGTTAAAATGACTTAACTTTGAAATTCAATATCTCGAAAACGAAACAGAGGAACCTCTTTAAATTTTGACTGGTTTATTGTAACAACAATAAAAACGTCTGGTCAAAATTTCAGAAAAATTCGTTGGAAAATTCAATCACTACCGAACGTCCTTAAAGTAACGTGGAAAACCTCATAATAGGGACTTATTGTTTTTAACAGGCCTCGAAATCAAATAGAAAATATCAATCGTACTGTATATTAGGGATGTTATATTTTTAAATCATTTTTTTATCGAAAATATACCATAAATATATTAAATTCATACATTGAAGTTCAGGTTATAAAGTCAGATAAAATTATGAGCGACTTTTGTGTAAGCAATAAACAGTAAGAATAATTTTTATTCGATCGTAATGAAAGAAAGTGGAAAAAAAATTTTAAAACTAATATCTCGTATGAAAAAAATCCTAACACTGACAAAACTAGTCACATGGATGGTAAGTAGAAATCGATGTACATTAATAAGCATACTAAAAAATCCACGTAGATTTCCAGATAAAAATTCACGTGGATTTTAAAGTGAATTTTCACATGACAATCCACGTGGATTTATGGGTGGAAATCTACATAAAAATTTGCGAAAAAAAAACTTGTTACCCTTAGCATTAACCCTCAATTTCTGAACCCTAATCTGTAAATTTCATATACTGAACATTTAAGTACATACAAATAACTTTATAATTTTGATGCGTGTTTCTAGAGAGACTTTTTCACTCATTCTGTAAACATGGATTCCCACATGGATATCTATGTGGATTGAAAGAACGCGTAAAAATCTACGTGGATTTCTACGTAGAAGTCCATTCAAATCCACGAGGAATCCACGATAATCCACATTGATATCCACGTGGAAATCCATGTAGAAATATGTGTGGATTTCCATCTTCGTATTAACAATAGGGATCCATTACAATTTTCATTTATGTTTCAGCGTGAAAATGTTAAAAGCTGAAAAAGAAGTTAAAAAAAAAAAAAAAAAAAAGCTACAACCTCTGAAAGTGATGACAATATTATAAAGAAAACGAAAATTAAAAATGATAAGATCCTTGAAGAAATGTTAAAACTGCACGGCGATAATAATAAAAAGCCAAAGGCCAATGAAGAAAAAAATTCTGAAAATGGTAGTGATACTGATACATAACAGCAGTATAAATCATTATGACGACAGTGAAGCAAGTTCTACTTCCACAGACGATAGCATTGACAGGGGAGCCGTAGATGCTGGAGAAGATGAACTAGAACCCGAAATACTGAGTACAGTAAGTGTTTATAAATCGGTGATCACACAAAGCAATCCCAAAAATGTTGAAAAAGCTGACCCTTCCTACAATGAGCCGGAACCAAAAGGTGATTATACTTGTATAAGTAAGTCAAGGTAAGACGCACTTGTCGTACCTTTCTCAATTAATTTTCTTTATTATTTGTATGATACAAATGAAATCAGAAACGTACAAACATGATCACATAATAAATTAACTGTTTTCCATTATTTGTGTACTTTTACGATGTTAGTTTTTTCAAGTGTTTGAAAACTTGTATGTATTTAAAATTACAAATAATAACACGATAAAAATTATAGATCGCTATAGTTTATATATACCAAATATTGAGTTATATACATTAAATACAGTTTGAAGAGAAAGATTATAGAAACTCAAAATCAAAATGACAATGACTGGTGCAAATTATCACCTTAACTTTTGTACTTAATACGAAAAAAGATTATTTTTTCATCAGTTCTGAATTTTCTGGGTCGGCAACATTTTGCCTAAAACTAGGCTAGTAATTTTTTGCCGTAAGGTTGTCTCGAGCTGACATTGATAACACGTAGACGTAGATGAAAACTCAAATAAAAATTAGAACACTCCATGCAAACAGCCAACAGATCGCGCTACTGATACGTTTCTGACGTTATTATATAGAATGTCGCTCTGCGCGTACAGTGAGCACCGTGTACGCGGACACATAAAAGATACCGTCACTGTAGTCCGCGTACGCGGATAAATCGGACCCACTATTACTGTAGTCCGCGTACGCGGACATTCCTAAGCATATCGCGGCAGAGCACCGCGTACGTGGACACATAAAAGATACCGTCACTGTAGTCCGCGTACGCGGACATTCCTAAGCATATCGCGGCAGAGCACCGCGTACGCGGACACATAAAAGATTTCGTCAATGTAATCCACGCACGCGGATATGTTGTGTCCATGTAGTGTGTTTGTACCTCGTGTACGTAGTGAGTCGCGTACGCGGAGATATCAAAAGTACATATTACTGAGCTCCGCGTGCGCGGACAATCTGGCCCATATCGGGACGGAGCATCGCGTACGCAGACATATAACAGACACCTTATCTGTAGTCCGCGAATGCGGATATATATTATAAATTAATAGTACTGTGTACCATGTACGCAGTCAGTAACGTATGCGGACAGTATATTTACTCTTCGGTGAACTGTGACAAACATATGTACGATATGCATTGTCATTTAATCTTCTGTTATGCAAATTCTACGTATACTTAATATTAACATAATTATTCAAAAAAAATTTCATATTTTTCTGTAATGTGGATGGAAGGATATGGAAAAATAATTTTACGAATAAATTACATACAACTTTTAAAACGATTTTATTTTTCTCACAATTTACTTTTTTACAAGTATAATGAACAAACGTTTTTATGCTACATTCCAATAAATGATATAAATAAATATAAACTGCAATAATTACATCTTAATTTTGTTAATACAATAATTGCACACCCATTGTGCGTCATTAATGTCTTCAGGCACTTCGCAGCATTCAGAATGCAACCAACTTCGACACAAATCACAACTGATAACACCACGGAACGCTGGTTTTCTGCATATCCGACACATGCGTGTCTTTGACAATTTCTTTCTTTACTTCAACAGGGTCTTATATGAATCAGCATCAAAGTATGGTTTTAATGTAGAAATTTTTATTTCCTTATCCTTAAAAGTATCTGAAAGTCTAATTCCATGTAATTGTTGCTCTGTAAGAAAGGTTTTTTTGTTCATTACATCATTAATGATGGTTGTGTCGAAACCAAGGATTGACAGTAGCCACTTCGCTTTTTGCTTTTCGTCAAACTCCACGTATGATTTCAATTGTGAGGGCGATGTTACGGTTTCCTCTGTGTCTGAAATCAAAATGTTGTGAATTAATATTTTGATTAATGTAACCAAATTTTTTTTTATATTTTAACAATCCATTATTTCTAGATTCAAGAGAAAAATTTCGTGAGACGTTACGGCGCATTTTTAAGAAATTTAATGTTCATCGTAAACTGAATATTGAGTTAGTGGGCTGCAGGAGGTGTGCAGTAACAGGGGTAGTGCTACGCGCGGGGCTGGGCAAGTAATTGTTTCTTCACCACGTGGCCGCAGAATTTGATCATCTTTTAGGGGATAAAATCGAGATACTGCAGCGACCTCAATAATTGAAAAATATAAGGTACACGAATACTTATATTAATAAACTTACCAGAAAGATTTAAGTCATCCTCAGCTGTGTCATCTATAGCTATTTTATTTCGTTCTTCCACTGCCCCCTTCATATTTTTTCCTTTATTATGAGTCATACCGTTGTACTTCGGGTTCTCTTCTACAGTTATTTTATCTTGCTTTTTTGTATCGTTCAACTCTACATGCCTACGATCATTTTCTTCTACGCTATTATCTACAGTTTTTCCTTCATTTTCGGATTGTTCTTTCTTCTTCTTGCCATTAGTCCTACTTACTGCCATACTCTCGTTACTTGATTTTATACTTGTTTTTTTTCTACTATCTTTTTTTATAGTTTTTTTTTCTTTCACTTGAGGGTCTTTCATAGTACGTTCGGCAGCTACACCATTCCGTCCTTCTCTCCGAATGTTTTGACAGGCAACATTATGACGTACCTGCGAATTCGTTGAAATATGTAGTTCACCTCCAGCACTACCTATCACGATTTTAAATGGGCACCCACGAGTGACACTCATTCTCTTTCCAATAGAAACGTAATTACCAGCATGATGACACCGATAATTCATGGACTTGTAGATTAAAGGATCCTTGTTACTTTTTTTACATTGGTACTTTGACAGCTTCACATTATTTGCTTGTTCGTACTCGATTATCGCTGCATTCAACGCAGCATAACTGTCAAACTTGCGACCGATCATTGAAAAAAATTTATACCTGCCACACAACTGTTACTTGAAGACACCTACTTTCAGATCTTGTTAGGATGAGAGCTCGTCGAATAAAGCGGAACAACGTATCGGAACGAAGTGAGAGATGAGCTTGTATACAGCAATTCTACTTGTGGTGCCATAGTGGCGGCGGCGACAGCGGCGGCGGCAACAGCGGCGGCGGCAACAGCGGCGCGTGCGCGCGGTGGCAAGTACTATATATAGTACATACGGAAACCAGGTAGTGCCACGCGTGTTCGGCGTGCTATGTGTGTGTATGTGTGGCATACTACCGGGTTCTGTACTATATATTATGCCATCTCTGTCCCTATTGCTCTAAAACGCGCAAATTCAGCAATAAGTATATTACAAAATATTATATTAAATTACGTATGGCTACGTATTTGTATAATAAAAAATATTTTAGTTTATAATACATTAATAATACTTACTATGTATCGAAATACTGATGTAAATAACAAATATATAAAAGATTGGGGTACACAATAGTTTATCGTTTGATATAAATTAAAAAATACTAATTTAAAGATGTACTAGCTCTGTAATTGTACGGCGTACTCTGATTTTGAATTTGGTCTACACAACAAAAAGTGTGTATAGTACGCAACTGTAATTATGCCGCATACGCAGATTTTCAATTTGTTCCACATAAAAAAATGTATAGTGCGCTACTTAGCAGGTGCTTCTATGTATATTTTAGTCATTCCTGTAGTATATTAGCTATTGTTGCATATAAAATTCTTAGTGTTATTACTATGATTGCATTTGACAGTTTCTAAGTAACATCATACTCAAAGAAACCTCTTTGTTACATGTTGCATCAAATTTTTTGGTTTCGTGATTTTATATACAAGTAATGTCGGGCCAGATAACAAATGGTCCACGAATATTTGGTGGCTATTCTTATCATCAAAAGACAACGTACAAAGAAACAATGTAAGTGATGTTAGGTATTATATTTCCACTGTTATTGCATTATTGTAATTGTTATCATTACTATTAGATCAATGTTTCTTTCCGTAGTAGACAAATAGTTCCGCACGTACATGACAGGTTACAGCGTACGCGGATTTTAAATGAAAATTTGTGTACACACGTGTCTATCTACGGATTATATATAATGCTTTTCCTGATTTGAATATTTTTTGACATACGTAGACATTTATCCTCGGTATGCAACTAATGCTAACAGAGATGGTAGATCCGATATATCCGCATACGTGGACTACACTGACGGTATCTTTTATGTGTCCGCGTACGCGGTGCTCTGCCGCGATATGTTTAGGACTGTCTGCGTACGCGGACTACAGTGATAGTGGGTCCAATATATCCACGTACGCGGACTACAGTGACGGTATCTTTTATGTGTCCGCGTACGCGGTGCTCTGCCGCGATATGTTTAGGAATGTCCGCGTACGCGGACTACAGAGACGGTAGATCCGATATATCCGCATACGCGGACTACACTGACGGTATCTTTTATGTGTCCGCGTACGTGGTGCTCTGCCGCGATATGTTGAGTTTAATCTTAAGTTTAAACTTGTTCTCAAACAAATCTATTATATTATGTACATTATCATACCACACTTACACGGCGCTTATACACTTACGCACTAAGATGGTATCACACACCCGTTTAGATTAATATATATTTATATGGATGTAATATATGAATGCCAACTGTTTAAAAACATCCTTGACAATATCCATGGAAGGAATCTTGAGATAAATTTTATATTACACACACACACTAACTCACACAAAACTTCAAAGCACGTGTTTATGACATGTTATCTTGACATGCGATTTTTCGTCCTATACATGAGATTCTCATTGACAGATTTTGATAACCCATGACTCACTGGCCAAATTTTTGTGCTTTTTTATCGAGGAATGTTCCGGAATGTTTCGAACTTTACGGAAATCATCACAACACGTGTTATCGTAACTTAAACTTTCATTTTTATAATTGGTAACGTAGGAATAGTGGGATACTCCAAGAGGCTCCATTCACACATATAAATAAACTATTTATTAAAAAAATTTTTTAACCGACATGGAAATTGGATTTTTTGTTGATAATTAAAATAATTTAGTATTGCACTTTTATAGAGCTTACGCCTTGTACAAACGTTCTGCAATACAATTTAGTAGTATAATTAATGAAACTATCAGAAATACGTGTGATTTTTTCAATATTATTTACCGAGTGAATTTTTAATCTTCAACGCGTTAAAGTCGAACAGTGTACTACCAGTTATCATGAGAACTTGCATTTGTCAGTATTAATTTTAAAAAAAAAGTTAACAAAAATCCTGAGGTTTTTTAAACCTCTGGTTTTTTGAGAGGTGGGAGCACCCTCGCTAGGACAAATGGAATTTGCCAACAATGTGCCTTCGGCCAGGTTGGCCTCAGCGGTGACAGCCCTGGAAAGATGCATATTTAACAAATACAAAAAATGGTGATGAAAACTGTAGATGTAGTATTCAAATGTTTTGATAAATACACCCAAAATACAATTAAGTTGAAATATAAACCGACAAATTATTGATTGAGGAAGCTTTTTCTATTATAAGCTTATTCGCTCATTTCGTTGGCAGCGGTGGTTTCTGAGAATTAATAAAATTGTGTGGCTTGCTTCCCAATACCTTGAAAAAAATATACCAAAGGTTTGCCGCAAGGTTTTAGTGATCATAACGAGACTAAGTTTTACCGATTCTCAACCGATGATTAATATTTTTCTTACTGCGGGTATTTTTAGTGCTGATTTCGCACTCGGTAGAAAACAGCATTCGCCATTATTGCGCATCCGGCTGGGGCGAATATCAAGAGTAACTCGGATCTTATTCTTGCCGTGAAGAGTGTGGTAAGGCCTTTGCGCTGTAGGATAGTACTTTGCGCCTTCGGCAACAAAAACATTATTCACAAAAAAGTTCGAAAACTACAAACTATTTACAATTTTTAAACACGTTTTCGTAAGTCGAGAGAATCGTAAGTAGAATGGAAGTTAGTATTATATCACGTTTAGGCTGAGGGGCTGACCACTAAAATTCTCTTAAAAATTCTCCCGAAATTCTCTGTGTTCTCCTGAAGCTTCTCTCAACTTCCCTCAACTTATCCTATCTTCTTTTCACTGATCTTATCAGAGGCCGCCCAAGTCATAGAGATATGTGGGGGCTCACTATATATAAATATATGGGGAGAATCACGTCAACTGTCTCAGCGCCGCGGTGGACGGCCCGCGCGGGCGTCAAACACGACGTTTTCAACTCGTCGTTTCGGTGTCAAAACTTTGATAAAAAAATTATCTAAAAACATATTCTTACGTATTTTTTTCTCAGCTTTCCAGTGGTGGCATCAGTTTTTCGAAAATTTGCTCCCATAACCTCGAAAAATGCACTTGTTTGAAAAACACGTTTTATCTCCATGATCTTCAACTTTTGGAATTTTTTTGATAGTCTAGATCGAAAGATGAGACATTTTTACGTA
>NW_019384269.1:891273-907004 GCF_000648655.2 Copidosoma floridanum | reverse complement strand
GTCAGTGCAGGCACTCGATCAGTTGGGTTATGAAGCATTGAGCACTTGGTATTTATTTATTTAATAATTATTTATCAGTGCAGGTATTCGATCAGTTGGGTTATGAAGCATTGAGCGCTTAGGATTTATTCATTTAATAATAATTTATCAGTGCAGGCACTCGATTAGTTCGGTTACAAATCATTGAGCTCTTGGTATTTATTTATTTATCAATTGTTTAATAGTACAGGCACTCGACCAGTTGGGTTACACAGCATTGAGCGATTGGGATTTATTTGTACGATGCTAATTGAATGCACCCTTGGATTCGCTTTTTTTTTTTTTTTTATTTTATGCATAAAGTTATAAACTAAAGCAAAATTTGAGCATGACTATCTGTCTTTTTTTGTCATTTTGCTCGCGAGCTATCAAATATTTTTTTGACATTTATGTCGGTAACTGGGAGGGCTGCGCTCCCCCAGTTTGAAAGGTGGGGGGGGGAGGCTCGAGCCCTCCCTGCCCCCCCCGCCTGGGTGGCCCCTGGATCTTATCAAAAAATATCTAATTAATTATCTAGGAGTATACGTGAGAAAGTAAAGATAGCGTGAGAGACAGCAAGAAAATTCGAGAGTAGTAAAAACAAATTGAGAGAAGTTGAGAGACGTAGAGAAAAGTAAAGAGTAGTTGAGAGCAGAGCAATAATTGCGCAGAGCAGAGCGAGCAAGTGGAGTCGTGTGATAGGAGCAAACAGAAACTATAGATTGTCATTGTCACCTACACTCCTTCCTATATGTTCTCGCACTCCTTTCAATACTTTTCTCATCTTCTCTAGTATTTAGTATCTCTACTTCTCTCGTATTATCTCTGCTTTTTTTGAATTTTCGCACATTTCCTCTTACTTTCTATTCCACGCGATGATGACACTTGTGTTATATCAACTATTAAGTGATCCATTTAAGTATCATTTTGAGTACTTTTCTAAATATGTATGGTAAAATACTGCAAGTTATTAAATATAAGCGTGAACAAAGTTAAGATACCATTTAAAAAATTGTAATAATAAGTTTAGTAAATAATTTGTCGAATGTTGATTTGAATTACAGTTAATTTTTATAACGCATAAAAAATCGTTTGTGTCAGCAATGTGCATACCTCTAAGGCACAATTGCAATGGTACCCACCCTGATCATATGTACATTTTTGACACCTGGGTACCTGGGGTGACACCAACTCCTTAGAACCGCCCAAGGTAGAAAAATGAACTTAACATGTAAAAAATTAATTTGGGTTGTTTCGTTTTTTTTCATACAATCAATCTTGAAAATAAATGTTACTAACTCTTTTAAATATATTTTAAACGTGCAAAGAAATGTGTTCTAAAACTTTTTACTTTTGTTTGAGTTCTTGACAAAATTTTTTGTTAAGTTGAACACACGTGACTCGTCTTAAAACTACTATTAATTATCACAAAACTTCCACATAATTTTTTCAATATGCAGAAAAACTACATTATCTCAGTTGAAATTATATTACTAAGTGTTGTATCAGTAAACAAAGACATACTGAAAACTCTTGCCTAACACATTACTTGAATCTTTTCCTCATAAAAGTACGAAAAGTTACTCATGGAATAACTAAGTATTAACATAATAATATCAATTAAAATAAAATGTACCTGTCAAAAACATTAATATGTATTGGATAAACTAACGTATAAACGATAAACATATGTAAGTCTCATACCCTATTAAACATTACGTGCGTTAGTTCAGGACCAAATATNCGAAGTATTTTTTTGGACCCGACGGTGCCAAGTTCAAGACCGTGGTCAAATTTTTTTCCTCCATTAATTTCTTATTCCAATATAATTTTCCACTAGTTTTTTAGCATGTTATTTTTTGAGTTATTTTTTTTACACGTCAAATACTAAATATTTAATTGTTGCTAGTAACTAATAAAGCATAATAAAAAGAGTGAAATAATATGTTTTTTTTTTTTTTTAGATGAACACATGTTCTTACGTAAAATATTATGCACATAACAGTTTCATTAAAAGTAGTGTATTTATTTTAAATTTTTGCAAAAGAAGGAAATTGTTCAAATAAAATGTAATCGTCAAAAAAATAAAAATAAGGTAACGTATGGACGACGAATGTTTGTAAGTTTTATACAATTGTCGTTATCACATAATTAAATTTGTTAGATGTGTCTTAATTGTCCAATACGTTTATTGGTGGAACACGACATAAGTTTGCAATAATTATTTATTAAATAATATGCAACTCCTTTTTTCCTTGATTTTTTTGTATTGTCCGTAACCAAAATTAGCTAAAATTATTTGGGCCTGGCTGGATCTACACGAGAACATTTTTTACGACTTTTTTAATTGCATTTTTGAAAAATAGCGTTACGGGTTCGAACAATCATCTTAAAATAATACAGTTACCACTCACAGCAACAATTAAATATTTAGTATTTGACGTGTAAAAAAAATAACTCAAAAAATAACATGCTAAAAAACTAGTGGAAAATTATATTGGAATAAGAAATTAATGGAGGAAAAAAATTTGACCACGGTCTTGAACTTGGCACCGTCGGGTCCAAAAAAATACTTCGTACCTCCTGAACTAACGCACGTAATGTTTAATAGGGTATGAGACTTACATATGTTTATCGTTTATACGTTAGTTTATCCAATACATATTAATGTTTTTGACAGGTACATTTTATTTTAATTGATATTATTATGTTAATACTTAGTTATTCCATGAGTAACTTTTCGTACTTTTATGAGGAAAAGATTCAAGTAATGTGTTAGGCAAGAGTTTTCAGTATGTCTTTGTTTACTGATACAACACTTAGTAATATAATTTCAACTGAGATAATGTAGTTTTTCTGCATATTGAAAAAATTATGTGGAAGTTTTGTGATAATTAATAGTAGTTTTAAGACGAGTCACGTGTGTTCAACTTAACAAAAAATTTTGTCAAGAACTCAAACAAAAGTAAAAAGTTTTAGAACACATTTCTTTGCACGTTTAAAATATATTTAAAAGAGTTAGTAACATTTATTTTCAAGATTGATTGTATGAAAAAAAACGAAACAACCCAAATTAATTTTTTACATGTTAAGTTCATTTTTCTACCTTAGGCGGTTCTGAGGGATTGTTTTTTGCAAATTTCGAAAAGACGGCTTTACCAATTTTTTACTTCTAAAGCTAATTTTTTTCGTCTTGAAATTACGAATCTTTTTCACGCATGTAACTTTTTTATCCAACTCTCCAGCTTTTTTCTAGACGTGAAGAACCATTTTTGGCTATTGTTACTATTGTTTTTCGGCCGTTAGCTGACATGATTTGGAGTGTAAAACTATTTAGATTTGTTCTGAAACAGCTTAACTACCACCCAGATTTTTTTCTTAGGAGAGATTTCCTAAAATTGACTATACTTTTTTGCTAAATCTATCCCACTACTCACTATACTTACGATCGCTACTGGAAGCGACTCACGCCAGTACACACGCTCAGTATCTTTCTCTCTCTCTCTTATTTAGAGTCGACGTGACACTCATACCGTGAACCGTATATTTCGCACACCTATCACGCTAATAAAGGTTTGTGGGGATTTTTAAACAAACTGCTAGCCCAAACAATCAAATTTGCGAAAACATTCATACTTTCCAAAGGTTACACGTTGTATCACTTTTGAATGGAAGGAATCAGAGTCCTATGCTTATTAACGATTACTGACAAATTATCAATACCTTCTTTGTGAGTACGGTAAATATTTTTTTGCAATATTTTTAGGTACGTGCAATGTAGCAAAAGAGGCTGCAAAGCTCATGGAAAAATTAAACGAGGCATCTATGTGCCTTCCAACAAAGAACATGATCACCCACCTTATCCACTCTTATTAGAAAAAAAAACCTTTAATGACTCTTCTCGCCCATAGTAGTGTGGTTAACGTAACTCCAAAACAAGTTTGGAAAACATCGATGTTGCGGTAAGATGTAATAATTTTTTAACATTTACTTACAAAAACAGTGACTTGTTCACACACGTAAGGGCTAACGTTCACACACATAAAGGGCTATCCATCGTCCATGAACTATGTGGTCGGTGATGGGGATGCGAAGGATATGGGTAACAAGCTGCGTCAGTTGCATAAGGGTAGGGGTTTCAACGTGATCTGTGTATTTATTTTATTCAACAATAAAAAAAATACTATTCAAAGCTTCGTTGTATATCAAACCATCATGAATAGTGTAAATATTATCTTATCTATCGATAGGCTACTAAAAATTATGTAAAAAATGACCTTTCGTTAATCAAAAAATTTCCTTCATTAATCGATCACTGTAGTATTCATTCATAAATATAAATTAACACATTTTGATTTATCATTAGTAGAATAAATATCTTTAATAAATTTTCAATAAATGCTTATAAATATATTTTTTGCATTTTTTCCGAAATTTCAATACTTCAAAACAATTATTTAATGGGCAATAATATATTTACTTATAAGAAAAGTTTTACAAAATATGAACGACACGTTTTTTAGACAACTTATTAAATAAGTTGACATATTTTTGTAGCAGAGGCATAACTACAAATTTGTGGATGATCTCCAACAAAAATTTGTGGTTTTTGATAATCCGACAGCCCAATGACGTAATTATTCTGTAAGTGTACAAAAATCAATTGTCGAATAGCAGATATTGGTAGAGTCAAGGGGCTGTCCACGTGATTCAAATGATTTAGAATTACGATTGTATCATTTTGAATCGTGAATCATGTAAAAAAATTTAAAAATTAAATTCTAACATGATTCTGTATTGAAGCATCGGTGATTAGAAACCCAACTGTTTTTTAAAAGCGCTGTTTATGTAATGGAAATGATCAGTGATTTAATGTTAATTAATAACATGAAGGATAATATATATAATATAAGTTTAATTTTATTCATCAAATAAGAAGTTATACTGTATTACACTGGTAAAAATTTAGTCTGCAACTGGTTTTAACCATAACTGTGTGTGTTTGCGTGTATGTGAGCGCGTGTGCGTGTGTGTTACGTAAGGTTTAAAATTATGTTTTTTAGAAAATGTCTAAAGATTTTCGTGCAATTAAAATGCGGAATATATGTGCTGGTTTTTGCCTAGTTAAAATTATCGGTTTTTGCACAAAGAAATAGAATGCAAAATGCAGTTCAAATGAAGTAGATATTTAAAATGTGTCAGTTCATTAAAAAAAAAAACGCAAATACGAGTATATCGATGTCATTAATATAGAAATATTGATGAACTCAAAGTTCTTAACGCTTATTGAAAGCCTAGGAGTACATTTTATTTATTAATAATACTAAAATCTGCTGGGTTCCTTATCGCTGACGCTTACTCGCCCAAAGACAGATATTATTAATAAATATACTGAAAAAATATTTGGTCCCTTCCCGCTGATGCTAACTTGCCTAAAGGCAGATATTATTAATAAATATACTGAAAAAATGTTGGGTTTCTTATCGCCGATACTTATTTGCCTTAGGAGATATTTTATCCATAGATAAATCTATTAACTTATTTACCATTATTTATTGGTTTATCCGGTTTAATTGTTTATTGATTCATTTGTTAAACTTATGCTCATCAGTGGAGTCATAAGTAAAAATTCAGTACTATCTCTTGTATTTTTAGTCCTTTCGACTCCTACTTCTACAGTACTCTCAATTCTCTGCAGTCCTCACACTAATACGCTTAGTTCTCACTTATCTGTTATAATTTTTGTAATTCAAGTACTCCAATTGGTTCTCTCATCAGTCCTTCTAATACTCTCAGAGTTCTCTATACACTTTTGATGAGAGTACCAGAATGATTAGACCCTCGAATAGAACAACACTGATTTTCAGAGACGCTACTGTTGCTGCAATACTCCCGTATCCCATGAAGAGGAGAACGATCCAGCGTTACGTGAAGAAAACGCATGTTGATGCAACAACCATACGCAATGAAACAAAAACATTGTCGGGGTGCGGCCTTATTATGACGTCTCAGCCGGAACAATTACTATACGGTACAAACAAGGAGTTTCAAATTGAAGTTCATGTGGAAGATTTTCCATTGCTGAATGTACATGATGGTTGCTTTGCAACCAATGTATACCTGTATGATAAAGAGTTCTTGGAAAGCTGCCTTCCGTACCGTGACATTATGTTTACGGACGCAACATTTAAGGTTGTCCCAAACCTAAAAGGAGCACAGCAATTATTGACAATAATGATGAAGATGGAACATAATGGACAAAAGACGGTAAAATAATTGGTTACAAAAAATGGCTTACTATTCATGTCTTGTCCGATAACGTTTGCATATTGTTTAAGGCGTGGATTAGTTAATACTATATATGGGTCATTTCACAAAAAATGCAACATGTCATGACGCCTATATGTTTAATAACAACGGCTCGAATTATTTCGAGTCAGAACTTTTTAAACGGTATAAACTAATTGTCCCTAAATGCATTTTTGAGATCATGTCGCAAAATTTTTTTGCGTGGCCGTAAGGTTGAAAAATCGAGCCAAAATGTCATTACCGTAACGAGAAGCATTTAAAAATTTCATTTTTTGCGGCTTCTGACGCCTAGATGTTGATTTTTTAATTTTTTAAGGATGTATTATCTAAAAGTTTGAGATGTTGAGCACCTCACCGAATAGTTTAGAACCGATAAAAAAAATTTTATTTTCAAGTACAAGACGTTTTATTTGTGAAGCTTACTTTTGCAACTTTAGAATTGCGCTCCAAAAGTAATTTAATTTGGCCAAGTAGCTAATTTTTAGATACCTGGGATTAATCGTTTAGTATTTTGGAGTATACGAGAACACTATCAATTTTTTTGCAGCACCAAATTTTAATGTGACTATTTGTAGTATCGTCGCGAATACAGAGCGTTTTTCCCGGTAAAATAAGCGGTCATTACCGTAACGCCCCTAATCTCCAAGGGTTTTGAAATCATCGATTACTATAATGTACGAAGAGGTTTATTGGGTGCAGATGTAACAAACTAAATTTCGATGAAAAATTCCATCCCGGGGCTTTACAATCGCAAAAAAAGTACAGGTGTGTCATTACCATAACGCTCTTCTTTAACTTTTAAAAAATGCATTTAAATTAAGATAGGTTTTTACTAAATGATCGTAGAGTCGGGCCTAAAAGTTTTCCAACAAGTATAGATCTTAGATGACTTGGAAAAAACAATTAAAAAATTCTAAATATTTAATTTAAAAAATCTCAAGTAGGGCTTGAAAATATCGCATTTTTTCAAATGACCCATAAGCGCGCTGGAATACTAAATTACTGTTTAATTAATGGCTCAAAGCTTTCCTATGAAAATTATTTCTGAATCTTTATTCTTAAATAAATACTGCACCTGTTTTGAATTTGTCTAATATATATTTTTCATTAGCTACTTTCATATTTTCTTGTTCATACATAATGCCTGAATAATTATTATAATTTTATCAAGTATTCACAGTCGTGCATAATAATATTGATATTATTAATTTTCTCTCGGGCGGTGCCATCGTTCCGCGGCTACCTTACGTCCCAGAGACGTTGGCACTTATCCGACGAAAAATACTATTTTTCTGCAATGATCATCATTGAAATTCAATCGAAATCGGTCCTCTTATATGTACGATATCATTAAAACATACCAAAACACCGACACACAAATTTTCTCGTAATATTGTCAAAACACGTATTATATATTATGTATGGATCACTATTCACGTATCGATTTTTTTATTCGGCTCCTGTGGCCTGCAATTCAATATGAAACATAACGTTTTAACCAGGTTTGGTATTGAGATTAAATCGATTTTATCTTTCATCCGTACTTGTAATTCAGCCATTAGCTATTTATAACTGCCATTGTGGTTTGAATTCTCTATACATACATTTATAGACTATACGAGGAAAATAAAAATTTTTTTTTGAGACGAGAAAAATAAAAAAATAAAAACGTAGAATGCACATCTAAATTTAATCATGAGAGATGACTGATAATGTAAATTAAGCACATATCGACAAAAAGAAGCGTGAAAACAGATATATAATATATACATAAACACACACAAGCTCGCATCGAACACAACACATCTTATAAATAAATAATAGATGTTAATGAACAAAGGAGTTGATTTTAGGCTGTTCCAGTATTTTTCTCCATAATGTCAAATAAAGCCGAGGAGTGCTATGTAAGACTATTTGCATATGTGAAAAAAGTATTTCCTTAATTTTTACCAAAGGAGTGTTCGTGCGATTTCGAGCTAGCGATAAGGAATGATGTGGAAAAACTTTTTCCGGACATTGTGGTACGATGCTGTCTGTTTTACTATGTCCAAGTGAGTATAATTTGCATTGAAAAATTATAACTATGTATCATACATCGTAAGACAACTGTTTTGGGCCTTTTTCCCACACAACCGTTTGTAACTAAAAATATTCACAGCTAACTGGGGACTCTAAGACCCTAAGAAATTACATACAATTCTATTAACCATTCTAGAGTGAAAATACTTTAACATTTAATTATCATGACAATATTGAATTATTGTTCATTTCTAGGCTCTTATAAAAAAAGCTCAGAAATTGAAGGTGATAAATCAGAAAAAAAACGCCTATAATCATCCGGAGATATTTATTGTCTTAAAATGCCTGATGGGGCTAGCTTTATTGCGTCCAGATAAAATAAAAGCCACATTTCTTCAAATAAAGCAGTTATGTCAAGATTACGGTAGTTATTTTGACAAGCATATGAAGTACTATGAAAACTATTGGCTCAATCAATGTGGAATCAAGTATTTTTGTGTGTATGGTGTGCGTGACGATCGAACAAATAATTACGCAGAGGCATATCATAAGGACCAGTGGAACGCTGTATTACCAAAGCATCCTAATACAAATGCATTTATAGGTGAGTCGAGACACTTTGTTTACCCGCACATGTTAGTCGTTATTCCATTTTGTTTTTAATGCTTATACATGTCACCTGTATTTTTTTTAATAATTAGTGTTCACGCTGTTATGTGCCACGATTGACTTGTTATCATATAGTTATGCCCCATAAATTACATGAAGTCTAATAGTACATATTTAACGTTAAGTAAATAGCAATAAATCTGGTTAAAATTATAATAATTCATTAGAAGAAGGCTTTCTTTTACGTGACTGACTTGGTTTCATAACAAATTCGGGTACTAGGTTTCAAAATATTGTTGGAAAAAGTTGTGCTTTACATTGACACTCATTCATTTTCCTTTCAATACCTTTTGCAATTACATTAAAATGATAAAGTAATTTGTAATGTTATTTATGTTACTTGTATACTTTAATAATGGACAAATTTTTTTTCATAATTTTTTTTTTATTTTACGGTCATTTCACAACTTCTTGTTTATTTGTAAATTTCAGAAGATGTTTGGATATTGAATGAGAAAATTATGTAAAATACGAAAAATATAGATGCAAACTTATGATACAAATGTTAAATGGCACCAATTTCGGTTGCATCATCAACTTTTAGAATCGATTTTCTTAAAAGAACTATCCATGCAAGTCTCGAATAATTTGTGATGCAGATTAAACAGACCTTAGCGTACAACACACATATTTTCTTGAACTTATCTATATATATACATTAATGTACTCTTGTTTTATAAAATATCAGATTTAGATTTATTATATTACAGACAATCTCAAAGTCATTCTACTGCAGAGCCGAGTTACCAAAATGGCAATCACTTTTGGAACAATTAGAACTCGCGAAAAAAAAAGTAAAACATTAGCAAGCAATGATGAATATACTGTATTCTATGAAATACTAAATGAAAATATTGAAGAAATCGACGGAAACAAAGATGAAGGACAGCTGCATGTATTACAAAAAATTAGTTCTAGTGAGATCCACGTTCAGCAGGAACAAAATATTATATCAAGGTGGATAAAAAACATGAAAGTAGATAAAAGCTGTAACTATAACATGGCAGATTTTACAAATGTTATCCACTTAAGATTTGACGATGATAATGAAGAAGAATTTGAAAAAATTATTAAACTAATACGAAGACAGTTCTTGATAGACAGTACAGCTATTGTTGTTATTAATGATAAAAATGAATTATAATTACTGTTTAAAAATTAAAGATATTTTTCTAAACCATCGGTTTATTGTTATAATTTGAGAAAATCAAATGAATGGCACTATAATGCAGCATAAGACTATTTGGCAACTTAAAAAATCCGCGTACGCGGAGCCCAGTAAATGTGCTTTTGATATCTCCGCATACGCGACGTGCTACGTACACGAGGTACAAATACACTACATGGACACAACATATCCGCATACGTGGACTACAGTGACGGTATCTTTTATGTGTCCGCGTACGTGGTGCACACTATACGCGCAGAGCGACATTCTATATGACGTCAGAAACATATCAGTAGCGTGATCTGTTGGCTGTTTGCATGGAGTGTTCTAATTTTTATTTGAGTTTTTATCTACGTCTACATGTTATTGATGTCAGCTCCAGACAACCTTACGGCAAAAAATTACTAGCCTAGTTTTAGGCACAATGTCGCTGACCCCGTGCCATTGAAATTGGCGTACTAAACCATAGAAATATTATAGATAGAGTAGGCAAGCCTGTAAGTGGAAGCGTCAACACGTTAAAAAGAGATGCAACACTGAGCTACCTTTCTATCTCTCTCTGTGCTAGCTGCTGATTGGCTACAGACGTTTTACGTATTTGTTGGCATAGACAATCAGTAGCGAGCACAGAGAGAGATAGAAAGGTGGCTCGATGTTGCATCTCTTTTTATCGTGTTAACGCTTCCACTTACAGAAAAATCGGTGGCTTGCCTACTCTATTTATAATATCCCTATGTTCTAAACATGCTGAAATTCAGCACTTTTGTAAATCCATTTACTTAATGAATAATTGTTAAAAAATTATTCAGTAAACGGATTTTGACTCAGGGGAAGCTGATTTACACGCTGGTTCTTGCTCCTTAAGTGCTTAAGAATATCCCTGTATAAGCTTATGTTTTATACATAAATACATAAATATCTACCACAATATTCAAATATTTACTGATTTACGTCCTGGAACATTTCGAATTTCCTTCTTCTTGCGACGTTGCCGTTGCGTTTTTGTCGAACTATTATTTAATTTTTTTATTCATAAACCAATCAGACGAACGTCGCGAAACTTTGTGTACATTTAGTTAATAACATAATCTGTGACATATAAAAAAATTGGAGACATTCATCACGCCAATTTTTTTAAAACTGAGTTTTTATAAGTTTCCCCATAAACGACCGTGTTAAAATGACTCAACTTTGAAATTCAATATCTCGGAAACGAAACAGACGAGCCTCTGGAAATTCTAACAACTTTATTGTGACAACAATAAGAACGTCTGGTTAAAATTTCAAAAAGATTCATCACGGGGTTCTATCCCTACCGAACGTCCTTAAGAGCCAAGGTGTAAAATTACATAAATTAGCGATTTTTTTTAAGACTCTATAGGACGTTCGTTTTTCTATTATTCAGAACCCAAATATATATATGGTTATCAAAAATATTACTAAATTTAAACGTTGACAATAATAATTTGAATTATATAAGTAAATTATGTTAATAAATACTTGATAGCATTACCATCAAAGTTATTATTTTCAACATTTATCATCAGTTATCACTCAAATCTTAAAATAATTTAAATTTAAAGGTTTTCTTTCCTACCGTTTGAACAAAATAAGTCAACGAGGAACAAAATGCAACGTAAGCCCTATTGGATCCACTGGTTAAAATTAAAGATTTGTTTTAAGTTACTAAGTAGGTTTTTACATAAGTTTTTCTTCTATGTCACTTACATGCCCTCGTTAAAGCGGTTGAATTTATCATCTATACACTGTTTTACTGTATTGATGATCTCGTCTTTGGCCTCCTCGACTACCTCTTGTACATCATTTTTTAAAACAGACAACGAATTGTTATTAAACGCTTGAAAGTTAGGAATTTTTTTGTTTTCTGTTATTTTTGGTTTTGATTTTGTTACACACGCCCTTGAAGGTGACATTCTCCCTTGACTACATCTAAAAAGTAATGAATATGTATTATATTTTTGAAATCATTGAGAACACATTTGTTTTTCTGAATAAAATTTTTAATTTGTAATTCTTATACAATACAATTTTGTTACACAAGATAACAAAATCACATGCGTGTAGTAATCGCAGAGACTAGAGTCTGTCTTAATTAATTATTTACCATATCACTTTCAATGAGACTTTTCAAGTCACATAAAAATTTAAGAATTTTATTTACATTAGCTACGAATATAATTGTATGTACTTATATCTGTCACAAGTCTTTTTAATTATTTACTCATTTTCATTACATTGTTATAACGAATAAAAATCAAATACTTACATCTTTATCACAAATACATTACAAATATACACATACGCTGCCGTAATCGACGCAGCAGACAGTGCAGTCAGTGCAGACACTCAGACTCTCAGACACTGGACTGGAGAGTGGAGACACTGCAGAGTGCACACCACCTGATGTGTGTATATATGTGTGTACATAAACACTCACACATTGGAGACCCGTGCAGCGATGCCAAGTCTTCACTCATCGCTACTTCCTCCTTGCCCCGCAACTGTAAATACCAATTTGAGTGACTCTGTCAGTGTTCGAGGCGTATGCGTTAGCACACACTAGGCTCGGATAGGGTGATTGGGAAGACACAATAAAACACAATAAAATTAAACAGCATAAAATAACAACTTTTAATGTCACTCAAAGGCCAAGAAAAATCACAGTTAATATTCACAAAAATAGTAAAGGTCAAAATAATACAGGAGAAAATAAATAATATCTATAGTCTTAAAGCAATGAACTATTGAAATATATAAAAGCGAAGAATGTAGAAAGAAAAAAGTCAAGTTGAATAACACAATATGTAAACACACACTGGCCTTGAGCTCGCAAGAGAGTTTGAAAGTTACACGAATAAATCTGAAAACCCTACTGCCTGGTATTACGTTATTCCACTAGAAATTACACAGTAAGTTATTTGTGTAATCTCACGAAATAACTCATGTGTAAAGCCATGAGGTATTCCATGCAGGTAATTGGTTGGTAAATTTCATGTATAATGCTTGATGGCGTTCCACATGGCATTACACGTGGCATTACACATGGCATTACACATGGCATTCCACATGGCATGTCATGTGTAATTACGTTAATAAAATAAAAAAAATATTACTACATACATTAACAAATACCAAATGTAATTTTTACTTATTTAAATACACGATAATACACCCCCAACTTGGTCAGTTAATAAACAAAGTAAGGTCTGTACTTATTGAATGGCCATGAAGAAATCGTATGTATAATTATAATAGTGATGAAGCTTGTGTGTGGATTTCCGGCTATGGACAGGTTATGCAAACGATATTTTGGCTGAAAATAAACCCGCACATCACATTATATTCTTTAAAATCAGCTTTTCAGTTTGGGGACCAATTATACGTTAATAATTTTTGTGACAGAGTAATCGCACGCGAGTAGCAACGATGCCTATGAAGTAAGTTTTGCTAAAATTACCAAAAAATGTCTACGTTTCACACAGTTTGAATCTTTAATGTTTTACTTGTTGAAATAGTGAAATATATATTTTTTCATCATATAATTACGCACAAAGGGCTTGCATATAACTTGTCTGTATGATACATTTAAGATAAAGCATTGGAAATTTAAAGATTTTGGTACTACAATAAATTATTAATGTTAAACAAACAAATTTTTTAAATTTATTTTCGTAAAATAATGAACGTTTGTGGCATTTTCATTCTAAGAATGTAATAATAAAAAAATAGTGGCCTTTTTATAGTACATTTTTTGATTCGATGCTGGTAGACATAATTTAGTAGTGGTAGATGTTGGGCATCTGGGCAATGTACTTTTTATCTTCAATCTCTACACAAACAACAATTTTACTTAAGCTGTCAGTCTCAAACGTAACTAATTCAGCACCAATGGAGCCAGTAGATTGAGTTGAGCATGTTATCCTACTAGATGCGTTTATTTTATGGCAGAGTATTAATTCTTTCTTTGTATCCATATCAACTACGAAATTAACTATTCTGATAATTGTCCCATCTGATAGTTGAGCATAGCTATTATCTGATCGTAAGTATGGAACACATTGTGCGACTGAAAATTCTTATACATTTCAACTGTACATGGTACAGTTACAATTAATTGCATTGTCATATAATTTATACATCTGAAATAGGGAAAAACTAGGAAGGGCACCTCGAAGAACTTACAGGTTTTTTAAGAAAAGAGATAACCCTCCAGAAAATTCAAGTCGTGACTCTGATGAGGATAATGAGAACGTTTTTAATTTAAAACCGAAACCGAATACAAGAGTTGTAGCTGGAAATCACGAAGTAGAAATTGGAAGCATTGAGAACTATAAGGTGAGGTGTTCATTTTTCTACACTTATTTTGTAAATAAAATTCTATGCCGTTTTATTGTTGATAGCACACTGCAAACTTTTTATAGGTGTACGTAGGAGCAAATAAATATGTGGACAAAGATTTTTACGATTTTTTATGTAAAAGAGAGCCTGGATGGTTTTGCGAGAAATTTTTGTCATATACTGGAGTACTGAAGCAATAGCCTATCGCTGCATATCTAAAGAGAAGATAATAATTCGGTTGGAGAAGAGAAGCCCAAGAAAAACTTTAACATCTAAAAAATATAAAGATCTCAAGAGTAAGTAAATACTTATTGCTTTTTTTTTTAATATTAACAATTATATTCACTGATCAAAAAATTTTTACGTTCTAGAAATGTACAAAGTATACTTGAAAAACTGATTTATGTCTAAAGAAACACAAGCAAAATATTTTGCGAAGATGAATCGGAGCATAGATCATAAGATTAAAGAAGTAAGAAATAAGTTGTATAAAGAGGTATATGAATAGTGAGAAGTTATTAAAAAATGCCATAATTTATAAAAATAACTATTTAGATAGCATAGATTGCCCAAAACGTGCGTTTGTTCTTATGTGTCTACCAGCATCAAATCAAAAAATGTACTGGCAAAAGGCCACTGTTTTTTTATTATTACATTCTTAGAATGAAAATGCCACAAACGTTTATTATTTTACGAAAATAAATTGGAAAAATGTGTTTGTTTAACATTAATAATTTATTGTAATACCTAAATCCTTAAATTTCCAATGCTTTATCTCAAATGTATCATACAGGCAAGTTATATGCAAGCCCTTTGTGCGTATTTATATGATGATAAAATACTTATTTCACTATTTCAACAAATAAAACATTAAAGATTCAAAGTGTGTGAAACGTAGACATTTTTTGGTAATTTTAGCAAAACTTACTTCATAGGCATCGTGGCTACTCGCGTGCGATTACTCTGTCACAAAAATTATTAACGTATAATTGGTCCCCAAACTGAAAAGCTGATTTTAAAGAATATAATTTGATGTGCGGGTTTATTTTCAGCCAAAATATCGTTTGCATAACCTGTCCATAGCCGGAAATCCACACACAAGCTTCATTACTATTATAATTATACATACGATTTCTTTATGGCCATTCAATACAGACCTTACTTTGTTCATTAACTGATAAAGTTGGGG